>CALNHX010007421.1:0-74381 GCA_940337035.1 Agriotes lineatus | reverse complement strand
ATTCTATGGGATCAACGGCTTTCTTTATTTACAGTACTGAATTTCCTGAGATTGCTGCTGATAGGGTTGGATTGTCTATTAGTTTAGCACCAGTGGCTTACTATCACAAAATCGATACCCCTCTAAAAAACTTTTTTCCACTATGGCCTATAATAGCGGTATGTATTTTGTGCATAGGAACATGTAGGTCACATATGTTTTTCAAAACAGCTAAACTTAATAATTAACTAGCGTTAACTACGAAGTGAGTAAGCAACTGCTTCTTCTATATTTCTTCAAGGTTTGCTGTTGTTTGTGTCTCGGTAGCATAATAATAGTCCTCCTGTTCGCATTATTTCATCAGTCTATTTTAATGGTGGTCTGTCGACACTTCGTCAACCTAACCGTGGTTTCCAGTCAAAATCTCCTCTCGTGCATCTATCGTCTGTCGTCCGCATGATGGGCCTCATAGTCACTTTTGTTATACTACTTTCCTTACTGCATCCAGTGTGATCCATTATTCATTTATTTGAATTTCTGTTATTTAATCTAATAGTCAACATATTCCTTCCATATTCTCTCAACAGTTAGCTCTCTCGGGGAGCCTGTAACCTCTAGAAAGCGCGCCTCCAGTCGAAGAATATGTGAATAGCTGGAAATCAAACAATTCCAGCAACGAAACTTCTCGCTGCAGCATCGAGCAAGTGGTTCATAGATGGCGCAGGAGAAAGGAATAATGCGGATGAGATGATTACTGCTACTGGGGGCGGAATATTAGCACATATTGCAACAACGACAGCAGTCACAACCTTAGCTATAATAAATAGGTTACTATCCATCACCAACACGTTTGTCAAGCGAGGCTATTCATGAGATTTTTCCCAAAATTAGCTGATCACGTTGATTATGCAACTAATAATCTTCTAACCCTTTTAAGCTTGGCATTAGCAGATAGCTTGCTGAAGTCTCTTTTCTACAATATGTAGACGTTTTTCATCTAGCCCTTACTTTAGAATTGGAAATAAATTAACATACAACTGAGGCATTCTAAATTACAGTTTCTTTGTTGCTTGCGTGCTTTGTTATGGGCAAAATCTAGAGTCACATACCATCTTCAGGGGGAAATGTAGATTCATGGGTCCTCTTGTTACTACGATGTGTATAGTGCAAAGGATGCCTTGCTATAATTCTACTAATACTTTAGTCTCAGTAAAATTCTAGTTGATCTTTGACAACATAAACGGTAGCAGTAGATAGCAACAAATAGTACACAAGATTGTTCATATAAATATTAATTCAAAACTCTACCTGCAGTTATTTTCATACTGAGTAAGGTTACAGTTTCATAACAAGATATATCGTATATGTAGTGCCTGCACCTTTCATTTTGTAATGGCTGTCAAATAAAAGTAAGTTAATGTTAATTACTGTTCCAGGACGTCTTGTATAGTACTACAAATGGTTCGTTGATAATAAGAAAAGAATTCACAGAAATGGTGAGAAGATTATGTATGCCATTTTCTAATCAAATTATAACGTGCAGTATTATTATGGGTCTTTTTTTCGGGTACGACGATCAACAGTTGCATCCAGTGAGTTATTATAGCTGCTCGTGCGGTCAGAAGCAAGTAATGTCTAATTACGTTTCAGGAATCTTTGCCAGTTGCTTTTACGCAAATTTTCGATGCATCTTCTATAAAAACCTACACTCACTACGTACAGCTATATTATTCTGGAAAATTCAGATATTTTGATTATGGAAAAGACAATAGTAAAGTGTACGGAAGAAAAACGCCACCCGAATACCAGCTTTCCAGAATGAAAGTTCCCAATTACTTTATACGGGGAGAAAACGACCTTCTTGCAACAAAAAAGGTAATTTTTTGTTTTGTAAAAGTGCAGTACTTAAAATAAGAACTTTCAGAATGTCGAGCTATTGTACTCTCGTTTACCGCCAAATGTGAAGCCATTTCCTATTTATACGGTTAAATACAAAAAGTTCTCTCACACCGATTTTGTGGGAGCAAAAGATATGATGCAACTGCTTTATAATCACATTCTTGATTTCTTGAGGCAATATGGATCAAAATTCGTTTAACATCTTTCAAATGATATAAAATCTTCACGTCGTTGCCTTCTTGTCAGTTTTTCTTTATACTTTTTACTAGATTGAATTTTATAATTACACATAGCATAATTAATTAATTACACTATTAATACTCCATTCTTCATACTACATGTAGAGTTATAGAGATATTGCTAATAAAACTACAGTTTTTATATGTAACACAGTTTGATTACCAGAGCTTCTATTAAAAATAATACAGCATTTTGTTGTAAGAATTTTGAATTACGTGTAACAATAAAAGAAAGTTGTCAATATTAAAGTCGTAATCGTATATGTACTATCCGGGCAATTGAAAGTTAACCACTGACTGGTTAAATACCAAAAATAGAAAAGGTAAATCAGGCCAGCATTGAGAATAGTAAGTCACTTTATTTGTTTGTTTGTTTGTTAATGGACAAGGTCTAGGCATGCAGGGTATCAGGTACCTTAGACATCGATTGCTGTGGTCATATGGTCAAAGTTCTACTTAGAATTTTGCCGAAACTAAGGAGTTCCAACCCTAGGAAGGATCTTTTATATGCTACACATTGTAGTAACCAACGGCTTTACATCACTTCCGAATGATGGCATTCTGTAGAGGCTTTCATCTGCATTTTTTATTTTTATTCAATTTTGATAGTTTAAAGTGACATTATTAACTTCATAACAACCTTCATAAACACTCTATGATTCACAAGAGAAATAAAAGCGTTTTAATACACTAGAGAATTAAAAAAGTTTAATTCACTAGAGATTTAAAAACGTTTCAATGAAGAACAACATATCTTTATGATTTTTACAAATACTTACATTCAATTATTCTTTCTCTTTGTAGTGTGTAATATATAATCATCTTAATTTGAATATTTTTAATGTCATTTATTTCCAATTTTGTGTATAGCTGTAAGCAGGTGACAAACGTCACTTTGACGTTTGGCACACAGTAAGTGTGCTGTTTTATTTGTTGTTTGATAAGTAATTTGAGAGCAGCAGGCGCTATAAATTTGAATATTTAAAATTTTTTATTCAAAATTTCGTCAAAATTGAATAAAAACATATATACGCCACGTGAATTAAACATTTATTAACTCAAAAATTTGATCTCACTCGCACTGCGTGCTCATGAGACCAAAATCTTTTCGTGAATAAACATATTGTTATGTATATGGCTATTTATAAGCTATACGTTAGACTATCCATATATTTTATGAAGTGTAATGCCCTTTCTAATTAAATAATAATTCATTTTTAAAATCAAGTTCTCTTATCTCAGGTGGTTCGCCAAATCAAGATCTCTATTATTGGAATTTTAATATTACAGTTAATGACATTTGCTGTCAAACCGATTTTCAAAACTCATCAAGCTAGGTATTGACAATTGCATTTTTACATTAATCAATTCATTAAATTAAATATTGCTTTGTATTATTGTATTTCACTGATCGATCTTTATTCAAAATGTTTTAATGTTAATTTCTAACAAACCTTGTCACTTATTCAGCTTAACTCGCACAATTCCATACACCAGTGCCTCCTGCTTCCAAAAGATCCCAATGTTGTCCTCGTTTGACACCTACAGCCTACACCTGTCAACCAACTCAAATACCCTGCTGATTCCGGCTGCAATCCCTCTATCAAACGTCAGCTTCAACTCTAACCAAACGTGGTAAGTTTCAGGTTTATAACTGCAACGGATCTTATCTTCTTCCTTTCTTAGATATCCTTCGGTACTCTGCAATCTCCACTGAAGTGGTCCAATTCTGGTAGCACCATCACAAATCTCGTTCTAGTTGAATTACTTTATTACGATGCAACCACCAATGTCAAATATGAACATATAACTATGCCACACGTCAGTCAATAAATTCAATTCCATCCAATTTTGTCGTTATCTAGTTCCTTTAATGTAATTCGCAGCACTTAACAATCCCTTCACCGATTGTGAGTATTTTATAATATTAATATTTAGGCTCCATCTTTAATACCTCGTAGATTGATTTATAGCATTTATATTTGTATGTAAACCAAACAACTATACAAATTATGCACCATTTTTATTTAGTCAAAATCACATTTCAAAATATGTTATACATCTTCGAGTTTATTTATATAACTACCCTTAAACAAACACTTGTTCTTGTTGGATACAATTCTTACTGCACCCTACCATATTTTAATTTATCTATTATTACAACTTAATAATTCACATTATCATTATAGCACATTTGTCAATCGTTACCTTGGCTTGTATTTTATTAAAATTTGCTGTAACTATTTAATTAGTATATTCAATTAATATCAAAATCTCCTCTCTCATTGTCTCAATTAAATTTATTAATAATATTTAAAATTTAACACCCATCAAGGTTTAATTATATCAATCTTCCAAACTTATTCGTTTTAAATATTTCTTTATAGAAATTGATTACACTGCCTCATGTATCATAACAATATGTTTAATTCACTTGGTCTATAATATTTATTAAAACCCTTACCGGGACCGGGGATCGAACTGCCGACCTTAGATTAGTAGTCAGAATGCTTAACCGCTGAGCTACCGACCCCAGCTAAGTCACTTTGTAATTTAATTCATAAAATGACTGTTTGATTGTCATTCAGTGACACTTCGATAACAACCTTCACATTTGACATATACAGTAGGAATTTTAGAAGACATATACGATGTTTTCTAGGAATGTGTTAGTAATCCAAAAACCAAATTAAGTATTCTTTCAATAAGGTTTGTTAAAAAAAAATACAATAGGTTATTAAAATTGTTAAATATTCTTATTGTGTAACAATTCCTTAAGCCATATCATCCAAGTCACTTGAATCACTATCGGTCAGGTTTATTATTATTTATGGCAAGGGTTTATTCGATAGAAAACTGTTTTCGCTATCAATAACATGACAAACACAGTTTACCTATAACTTCTTGTCAATTTCTAACACTTGTTTTCGGACCTGGTCCACTACTGTACCATTCAAATTTGGCGTATATTTGTTTTACGAGTGGTCGCTTTAAAGTGACTCCACTAAATTGAGTTTAATATACTATAACGGATCCTATAGCTGCGTTTCATTAAGTGATAGCTGCAGACAGGTCGCCTTCTGATGCTTGCAATTTTTATCTCAGCTTGAGTTAACATTTAAAATTAATCTAAATTTAATTAATCTTTAGATACTTATATTATATGCATTTTAATGCGGTTTTGTTATTGTAACAATAGTATGGTGACAGTCGCCAAAATGTATGTTCTTTACTTTCGGCCATACAAGCAGGAAATGGAAATAATTGAGTTGAAGAGTGTTTCATCGATTATTAGATGATTACGTAAGATTTGCTGATTTTTTTGAGCTATAATATTTAATAAAGCACATTTAACATTGTTAAAAGGTATTTCAAAATGATGGGTCTTCATAAAATTTAAAGTGGCTTTTTGTACCTCTATTTTGATTTTTTGGGATTGCCACGAGTAGTAAGAAGCATAATCAAGAACTATGACTAAGTTTGCTGATAATTTCGATAAAAGCATACTTTCAAACTAAATTTCAAATAATTTTGAGTACATGTCAGGTAATCTACTGAGCAGTGTTTAATATTTTTGGCTAATAAAAGTAAACATTCTTCAACCCAACTATTGTTATTTTCTGCATGATTATTCTTTGTCCACGATATGACGGAGTAGTACAGCATTTTCTATGCTCTTACCAAATTTCTGAATAGTATTACAGATACTCCAAAATATGGAGCGACTACGAGGGCACCATTGCCGCAAGCTATCTGAGTGAAGTCGACTGGGCTCCAAATAAAATACCGAAGCTACTTTTAATTATTAAGGGCCCCAACAAGTTTTTAATTACGGCCACGGTGCCCAAATAGTGTCGAGAACTCATAAACTCAAATAAGGTAGTTCAATGTCGAATTAATTCCGAAAGAAAGTCACACAAAGCAGGTTGCAGGAACGAAATCCGACGTAATAATAGTAGTAATGTATTTCAATCGGTAATAAATGCATATCATAGCCCGTACAGTGAATAATTATTAAATACGTCAGATGCACCCCAATTAACTGAACTAAACGAATTTGTTCGGTCCAACAAGCCAGATTTGCTTCTGAAAGCTGGTTAAAAGCTACTGTGCCAACACATACAGTGGACATAGCTAATTATAGATTTTTTAGACAGGACAGACTACACAGGCATGGAGGGGGCGTTGGAATATATGTAAAAAATAATCTGCAATGTCGGGTAATACATGTGGATGACTCTATTGAGCAATTGTGGGTCAAAATAATTTGATTGAATCAAACATTTGTTATAGGTGTCGTCTATAACCCACATAGACGAGTATTTTCAGATTTTTTAAGTAATCTACACAACTCTTTATTAGAAGTTAGCTATTACTCCGAAAACATCGTTGTGACAGGGGATTTCAACATTGACATTAGAAAAATGGAATCCGCAACATTAGAGTTAATGTCGTTATGTGAAAATTTTGAGTTAACACAGAACATTCATGAACCAACAAGATTCGCTTCAATTATTGATTTATTTCTATCTTCTCACAGCGTTAATATTATAAAATCTGGGGTATATGCGGGTGTCAATCTATCCGATCATGATATGACGTACTGTACCCTGAAGGCAATTAACAATAAAGCTGCTCCATTTATAAAATCGTATCGTTGTTTCAGAAATTTTGACTTTAACGCCTTTAACAATGATCTACTATCTATGAGTTGGGATGATATAAACATGTACCCAGATGCAGATTCCAAAGTTAAATTTATAACTGAAAAAATACTAGAACTTTTCGACATACATGCACCTTTTCGACAAGCCAGAATATCTAAACCGCCTGCCCCTTGGCTAAATAATAATATTAACAGCCAGTCTTATAAAGGCTACTAATCTGACGTTAACTTTAATTCGCTGTTAAAACAAACAAAAGCACATCAAAACGTTAGTGCTTATGACATTTCATTCATTAGTAAACAAATTTTGATGCGCTTTTGTTTATTTTAACAGCGAATTAAAGTTAACGTTAGATCAGTAGCCTTTATAAGACTGGCTGTTAGTTTATCATGAAAATGCGAGATCACGCCTATAAAATTTATAAGCGTAATAAAACCATCGCCAATCGTCAGCAATTCAACCAACTTAAAAATCAAGTAACCAGAGCGTGTCGTAAAGCTAAAAAAGAACATTTTAACGAACTTTCTCAAACACATCAAACTAATCTAATATGGAAAACTTTAAAAAACAATATTCTATACAATAATAAATCGTCGGAATTACTTGCGAATATCTCTGATGTAAACAACATAAATGACTTTTTTATAAATTCAATTCCTAAAATACAACAAAACAACTGTAATTAACACGATTTTAATAAAAATAATGTAAAAACGAATCAGGTATTGGACTTCCATCTTGTATCGGAAGATGAAGTACTTCAGTGCATTAGCAGTATAAAGACTAATGCTGCTGGTCATGATGGAATATCAATACGTATGGTGCAACTGTGCATGCCTCGACTTCTCCCAATTGTGGCTCATGTAATCAACTTTTGTATAGCAAATTCAGTGTACCCCTCTAGTTGAAAAAAAGCTTATATCGTTCCGATAAGTAAAGTAAATAATCCAGAAGAATTCAAAGATTTATGTCCCATATCTATTCTTCCCGTCTTTTCTAAAATTTAAAAAAAATTGATTAACATTCAACTAAGATCCTTTTTAGAGGTAAACCACCTGTTGCCCGAAACACAATCTGGGTTCAGGCGGGGACACAGTTGTACAAGTGCACTGCTTAAAGTTACTGACGATTTACTTAGTTCATATGATAACAAAATGGCCTCAGTTGTTGTACTATTGGATTTTTCAAAAGCCTTTGATACTGTAAATCATGGGCTATTGCTGTTTATACTACAGTACTGCGGACTTTCTAAAGAAGCTACAGATTTCTTCAAAAACTTCCTAGTAAATCGTCAACAAGCAGTTGTACATAAAAATCACACTTCAAGATATCTTAATGTTACTTCTGGTGTCCCTCAGGGTTCTGCTCTTAGCCCTACACTTTTCTCTATCAATACATCAAATTTCAAACCGAGCTTCGATATGTTAATTCCCACTTTTACGCCGATGACACCCAAGCATATCTATCTTTTCAGTGGTCAGATGTAGAAAGCGCATGCAAAAAACTAAACGATGATTTACATTCACTGTCGAATATTGTATCAAGGCACTGTTTAAAATTCAATCCAAATAAAACCAAAGCTTTGCTAATATGTAGCCTCTACATCTATGAATAACTCTTAAGGGATATTAATATTGAGATAGATGGTGTAAGGGTGGAAATTCATACAGAAGCAAAGAACCTAGGGCTAGTACTAGATAAAGACCTACGATTTAAATCTCACGTTAACCAAGCTATAAAAAAAGGATTTTACAATCTACGGATTATCTATCAGAATAGAGAATTTTTAGACACTCGTGTTAAAAAAATGCTTTGTGACTCAATAGTTCTATCACATCCAAATTACGGCGATGTTGTGTATGGGCCGTGTATAGATCAGAAAGATGTTTATAGAATTCAGCGGTTACCGAATGCTTGTTTGCGGTTAATATATGGAGTGCCCAGGACAGTATATCGCATATCAAATAGATTGATAACTGCAAGATGGTTGAATATGTCCAACAGACGTCATCTAATTTTAAAAAGTCCACAATACTTATTTAACAAAATCAATTTTCGAACAGACGTTCATTATTTAAATTTACGATTCCGAGGACTTATAAGCATTCCACCTCATAGAACATAGAACTATAAGGCTATGACTGTGGCTAAACTTAGAAAAACCATGTTTTTGGACATGTTTGGTAAACAATAATTTTTTTGTTTTCTCAAATTAATAGTTTATGTGCGGCTTTAAATTAAGTTTAATTGGATACAAATATATAAGTCTACCTCTATTGTTTTTTTTTTTTAAAGAGGTTAAGTTGCAGAGCAGCTTCAGTATACCTGAGGCTGAACTTCGCCTCATAATATAGTTATTAAGAAATATGCTTTTTTTAATTTTGGGAAAATAAAGACCATTATTATTATTATTATTATTATTATTAAATCACACATTATGCTAAATTAGCTTGCCAGTATAAAATTATAACAAGTAATAAACAATTGAATACTACAAATAGATTTGTTAATTTAAACAAACTAAAGTAAAACTATTGCTTACAAATTGAATATCAAAACAGCCGCGGTCGTGTAGTAATAAAATTAACCAAAGCTACCATCGGAAGGTTACTGAGGAATTCCAGTTAGAAATTCTGGCGCAATTAGTACAGCAATAATTAAAAATACACGCAAGTCTCTTCCACGTTGTGTTTACTCCCAGACACTAACTTAGCTTTCGGCTGACGAATTCATCACACCTGGTAACTGGGCCAAGGTCGCACACAATGCAGAATTCGCCCACGAACCACGAGCTGATTAATGACCCATCTAGGAAGAACGCTACACCGGAAAAATCTTGCATGCGGATCAGCGATAACCACAGCAAAGATCCGAAAGTGCAGACAAAATCGCCAAAACTTTCCGCTAACCGGAAGATGCTGTGAGAACAACACACCATCAGAATATTTTCGCTCAAATCACAAGGTGAACAAAATAAACTGCACAAAGACTACTCCATATGCCGACAAGACTGTTACACGATCCGTCAAAAGACGAAAGAACCAATTTCTATGAGGACGCTCCGGGTCACGAAGCCGTTTAAATCGAATAGGACCAATTATTCTCCATCAGACCAAACTCAATGCACCAAACAGACTCCAGGAAGCGACTCCACGGCATTCGTGCAAAAAAGTTACAAACGAACAATAACTCATCACACCATATTTAAGGTTCTATAGCAACGTTTTTCTGACAAAGTTTTAAAAAAAGGACAGTTGATTCTCCGAAGTTAAGGCACACGAGTTAAAAAAAGCGATTTGAAGAATGTCCGTATACAGGTACATACAAGGAAGTAAATGTAGGCCACCAAGCAGTTTAAAGAATTTTAAAAATCGCATTTTCTACCTTTGAGGCTAACTGAAATTAGAAGAAGTGCCACTCCAGATCAAAAACCAAACGTAGTTTGTGCATGACAGCGTTCCAGCACATTTTAACCTAACTGCATGTTGACATTTGAACGCTGTCCGAAGTACGAATCGTCGAATAAGTCGAGAAAAGCTCAATATTTGCCTTTTGGACTCCACAATCTAATCTCTTGTTTTTTTTCTGGGACACCTTGAAACGGTCTATACTTACTAATTATTGCTTATTAAGTATTATTTTTCTTAGAATTTCAATGATAACTACTTATTCTTTTCAGGCTTAAATAATTACCACTTTTAATGTTCTAATGAGACTTTTTTTCAACCGGATAGCAGATGCCACGGTTCAGTCTGGTTAACTCAAATATACCGGGTGACAATGAGACTAGAGCCATGCTTATATCTTCTTTATATATCAATAGATTTGGATAAAATTTTATACCAAGATACTAGACATAATTTCTGATTGGCTGATAAATATAGTCAAAATGACTGACTTCCGGTTTTACCGGAAATGAAACTTTAATTTTTCAAATAGAACACCCTGTATATTTTATGTTTTTCTGAATCTACGAGTCAAACTACATATAATAATCTTGCCAAATTTAATTTTTTTAAAACAAAAAAATATTTTTTCAATTTTTATTTTTTACCATAGGAGGCCTTGACTTGGAAAATCTATTCTAATTGACTCTAGCAACTCTTAATAATAGCTATTTTATCAATAAGGTCAATAACAAACCTTTAATAAAAGAATATAATTTGCTAAACTCGTTTTTTAAGAAAAAGTAAATTTTTTTAAATGGCACCTACCAACGGCCATCTTGCCATTAAACAGAAAATTTAATTACCAATCTAACGATATGCATCATGCACTACTTTATCTTTATCTGAAACTGAAAATTAATTAATTAGTTATTTTTTTTATATTTTTATGTAATAACTAATAATACCAAAGCAAAATTTGGCAACACTGTTGTATGTAATTTGAGTCGTAGATTCCGAAAACATAAAACATATAGAGTGATCTATTTAAAGAACCAAAGTTAGTGTCACCTCCGGTTTCACCGGAAGTGACACTAACATTGTTTTTTTAAATAGATTTAAACAAATAATTAATTAATTCATTTTCAGTTTCAGATAAAGATAAAGTAGTGCATGATACATATCGTTAGATTGGCAGATGGCCCTTAGTAGGTGCCATTTAAAAAAAGTGACTTTTTCTTAAAAAACGAGTTTAGAAAATTATATTCATTTACTAAAGATTTGTTATTAACCTTATTGATAAAATATCTATTGTTAAGAGTTGCTAGAGTCAATTATAATAGATTTTTTCCAGTCAAGGCCTTCTATGGTAAAAAATAAAAATTAAAAAAATATTTTTTTTGTTTAAAAAATTGAAATTTGGCAACACTGTCATATGTAATTTGACTCGTAGATTCATAAAAACATAAAATATACAGGGTGTTCCATTTAAAAAATTAAAGTTAGTATAATTTCCGGTAAAACCGGAAGTCAGTCATTTTGACTATATCTATCAGCTAATCAGAAATTATGTCTAGTATCTTGGTATAAAACTTTATCCAAATCGATTCATAAATAAAGAAGATATAAACATGGCCCTAGTCTCATTGTCACCCGGTATAATCAAGTACACATCAAATAAAGCGGTTTATTTTATATACCTACTTACACTTTAAAATAATAACTAAAATATTCCATGTATTTTCAAATAAAAGATCTGGATTTTAACGTATTTCCTGGGCAGGTTAGCGCCTACTGGATTAGGCAACCCAAGATACTTCTCCGGTCGTACTAACTCGGCCGTAGGACCAGGAAGATCGTAGTTGGCGAAAGCGTCCTCTACCCGGCTAAACTGGAAACAGAGAAACTAGGTTAAGTTTGTACATTTATCAAGGTTATATCTTCTTTTATTTCGGGGTGTTGTGATTGAACTTGATGTAGGTCGTAATCCCGTTGCGTCGAAGCTATTCTGCAGTGCCCGTAAAATCTCGTGTGACAAGTGGAAAGACGGCAGAATTAAATATCATCTGTGCCGGTTAATGACTACCAAACCAAATTTACGTTTTTAAAGCTTTTACTTAAATTCAAGGGTCTTTTAGATAGTAACTGGGAGCTGGTTAGCTACGTTATGCAAGGTGAGTAAAACCTCTTTAATCTACATGAATTACTTCTGGTATCATGTTAACCTAGCATTTTTCGGCCTAGACCTCGGGAAATGTATTCGCTGAGAATTGGGGCACTGCGGAGAGCTTAGGAAATCTGCAGAACGAGATTCCTCCAGGTGAGTGAAGCTCTGAATCTTTACGGGTACATTAACTACGGGGGTTTCGTTGAGGGCACCTAACCTCACAAATGGTTTAAATTTATGTAAAGACATGGGGAATCTCGCTTTTTAATTGAATTGCGTGCATGTCTTCGGGAAGCGGTTTCAAGGAGGTCTAAAACTCTTAACAGGCGTATAAAATCAACGAGCCACGTACGAGTTTTAGACAACGTCGAATTCGAAGGGAAAAGGTATCCAAACCCCAGACAGGCGTATAAAATGAACGAGCCACGTCTGGGTTATAGGCAAGATAGCTTTTGAATCGGATCGGCGGAGACCACTGGCATTTAAATCAATGAGCCACTTTGATCTCCAACAGGAATTCGGGAATTTCTGAAAAAGGTTGGTTCGAAGACTGAAAGTCAAAAGATTTTTCGGACGGGATCAGGACTTGAGCACCAAGAGGCCCAAGGCTGGATACAAGTTCCAGTCTCAACGTACGCTACCTGTATTTATACATTACCCAACGCCGTAATTCGTGCAGGATTTTAAGCAGGGATGCGCTGAACGACGACGGCTCGTGGCCCCGCGCACCTCGATAGTTTCCTCGCCTAAACTCGAGCCTCGCGCTTTGCGATGTTATACTTGAATTGTGACGAAGTTTTGGCGGCGGTCAAATTCGAACGCATTCGAATGCGTAAAAATACGATTTCGACCGGCGCTAACGTCACAACCTTATATCGTTACTTTATACCACACCTATTAAAGATATTGAATATTTGAGAAACCGCATAGTTGCATTGTATGAAGCATGTGCTGTATGCACTTGTATCTGGTATTTTGAATACGATCGCCAATCAATGAAAAAGAGAACAGATCCATGTATTTTATTTTTAACGTACTCTAACTCATACAATTAGGACATGCATGTATGCACACAAACCTTTCTGTAAGAACTTACCAAATGGATCACTCCCTGAAATTTTTCTTACTTGTTTAGGATCACCCTGTGTAAAAATGTTGTCATTTTTTAGCCGTCAATTATATTTAGTAGTGTTCAACGCATTCAACCAATCATAAACCATAAACATTTGAATTTTGACCAATATCAATCGTTTTACACAGAATAAACAGCAACTTTGTATTTATTGAGCTCATCTTTGACATTATTAAATTAATTTGTCATTATCAGCAGTCAAAATGATTGGTTTTATGCATAAATCCCCCGAATGCCATTCAAACTATTCATTTAGCCCAGTGGTCGCCAACCTCTTCAATGTGTTGAGCTACTTGTTAATTTTGGAATAAACAGCGAGCTACCCACACGGAAGCCACGTAACGCAACGTAAATGAAATAATCCACAGTTAATTTATCATTATATGTATTTATTTTACTATTTATTTAACTGGTAATACATAATACATAGGTACTAATAATAACTACATTCCTACCTACCAAACGAAGTTGTTTGAAAAATAAACACAAACTTTTATCCAGCCACAACGGCATGTCACGTAAGATTTAAAAATAGTTAATAATAACAACAAAAAAGTAACGCACTATCATGAACATAAACATTGAAAAATAAAAAAGCACGTTCATGAGAAGGCTGACACTCAGACTCATCGATAATTTTTTTAATGTTTGCAGTATAATTTGATACAGCCATTCGAATACAATTATCCAAATGTTCATCTGTAAGTCGATTGCGATATTTGTTCTTAATAAACTTCATATTGGAAAAAGAAGATTCACACAAATAGGTTGAACTGAATAATGCTTTCACTTTCAAGGCAACACGGCATAGAACTGAATATTTGTCTTTACTTACAATAGGCCAGATACATTTGATACTTGAGACTAACGATTTTAAGGCTAAATCATTTTGAAAATCAATTACTTCCATTTCTGTTGCAGCGATGTCTTCGCCAAAGTTCTGCATAACACAAGTTGCAAACTGTTGGATATCAATTTCCATAAAGGGTGAAACAACAAACTGCGCTACTAAAGCCATTTCGTTGCAATCCTTAAAACGATTTTTGAAGTTATTCTTCAGGGTAGAAACTATTTCTACATGATATTTGCTGTCATAGGGTTCTAATGGATTTTGAGATATTTTTTCTGAAAGAATAGGAAAATGCTTGGCATCGCTGTTAATTAGGTTTTGTTCCCAAAACTCCAGCTTTTTGATAAATGCTTTTATATCAGAAATCATTTCTGCTAGTTCTTTGTCTCTCCCCTGAAGCTGCAAATTAAGTTCGTTTAATTTCTCGGTAATGTCCACGAGAAAACCAAAATCTCTAAGCCAGATTGAATTTTCTAGTTCCGGAGTCGGTTCATCGCGTTTTTTGAAAAATTGAACTATGCCAGATAGGACATCATTAAAACGTTTCAGCACCCGTCCTCTACTTAACCATCGGACTTCAGAGTGAAGGAGTAGGTCCCCGTATTGACAGTCAACTTCATCGGCCAAGGTTTTGAATAATCTTCTTTGTAACGCTTGAGCTCTAATCTTGTTCACAATTTTTACCACCAGTTTCATAACGTTGTTTAGTTTCAGGAAATTTCCACATAATGCTTCCTGATGGATAATGCAGTGGTAAGAGAGAAATTGCGGAAAAGTTTCATCTTTACGACATAACGCCACCAGACCCTTATCAAAACCCACCATAGCTGGAGCGCCATCGGTTGTCAAGCCTACCATTTTCGATATTGGAATTTTCTCGGAAGAAATAATATTTTTTAAATGAGAAAACAACTCCTGTCCAGTAGTGTGTCCTTTCAGTGGAATAAACTTCAAAAGATCTTCTTTAATCGTAAAATCACTAAAAACAATCCTGACGAACACGTGCATCTGGACAGTGTCAACGACATCTGTTGATTCATCCAGTTGAAGTGAAAAATAAACACAGTTATCTAAGTCAGTTCTTAACTGTAAAAAAATATCATTGCTCATTACTTCTACACGTCTCATCACTGTATTAGCAGAAAGTTGCATAGATTTTATAGCTGAAACTATCTCGTCTTTGTTTCTAAAGTTGGCAAATAACGAGTCAGCAGCTTCTAAAAACGCCTGTTTTATCATTTCCCCGTCTTCATAAGGTTTCTTTTTTTGTGCAATTATCTGGGACACACGGTACGATGCTTCAGTTGCAGCGTTATTTTTGTCGATTGTTCTTAAAAATATTGATTGTTGTCCAATTAACTGCTTTTTTAACTGTTTCAGTTTCTCCTTTCTGGCGGCAGAATGTAGTGGGAATGATTTTTCAAAATTAGAATGTACAGTTTTATGATGTCTCTCAATATTTCCTTTTTTAGCAACGGAGACCGAAGTATTACATAACAAACACACATTTTTATCTTTAGCTTCTGTAAAAAAGTATTGTTCTTCCCATTCCGAATGAAAGTGGTATGTCTTTACCTTCTTACAACTGCTTGCCATAATATTATTTTTTGTTGTTCACTACTAACCCAACCGCTGGACGTTGGTTACGCGTTCAGTTTTAAACTAAGCGCAATGTCGCCGCGCCGTGCGTATTTATCCCGTTCAAAGCAATCCAGATCGTTCTCGAACACTAACGCACTGGTCCGGCTGGTCGGTTCTAGCCGATTCTAGCCGATTCTAGCTTGATGGCGTCAGCGGCAGATCGCTCGCCGCAACGTTGCCGCTGTTTATGTTTAATATTATGACAATTAGATTTTTTTGTGGAATTTTAGGAAGCTTCTCTGATTTTGTATTTTCGTTGTGAGAGCTACCAGAATTGCCCCCGCGAGCTACCGGTAGCTCGCGATCGACAGGTTGGCGACCACTGCGTCTATATTAAAGGTAACATGCATCTTTTTACTACCTACAAGAATGTTCATTCTTATAATACTAGGAATAATGTCAAAATTAGACCAAATTTTTACAGACTGAATGCGGATCGCAATGGCCTTATCTATTATGGGGCTGTATTTTTTAACTGTCTGCCTGGTCACGTGAAGGAACTTCCAATGCCAGTTTAAAGTTACACTAAAATCATTTTTAATAAATAAAGCTTTATTCAACATGAATAAATTTTTAACCATTCATTTCAATGACCGGCTCTAAGCATTTTTTACGTACTGAATTAGGAATAAATATATATAATTAAATGTGAACTGTATATTTTGTATGTATTTGGTGTAGCATTTGCCATAGTAGGCGTGTGTAAAAGATTTTTTTTTGTCACAAATAAAGTATATCTTTCTAACGCGCAAAACTTTAAATGCTACATGCCCCGCGGGCTACTGCTAGTTTTATGTGATAAATCGTAACAAAGTATATAACACCAATAAGAAATAATTTATATATTTATGCAAAAACTATTACATCCTACTATTTTTAATGTAAAACAGGATATAATAGGGAAATACAAGGTTAATACAAAAAACACGTGGCAACACTAGTTATTCAGGTTAGGTCTTACTGCTTTCCGTAATTGCATTCGTTAATTCAATTTATTTAAAAATTCAATTTATTTTTGTGTTGTTCTATTACATTGTTAGTTGTATTCTTACATCGTTATCATTAATATATTGTTATACAAGGTAGAGAAATGCTTTATGCGCCATAAGAGCTTCAATCGTAATTTGACGCGTAATTATTTCAGACAAAACTAGTAAAGTTTTTTGTAGAGAAAAAATCAGCCTCTATTTACGCCATCATTTTTCATTTTACATTTCGGAAAACCGACAAATTAAATAAAATACAATTACCATTTCCACAAAATCCAGTGGTGCTTGCAATTATTGAATCAAATTAGCTTCCTGCTTATTTTCTGCATCTGTCAAATGTGGTGACAAAGATGGCACTTATTTTACGTGAACTGCTTCCAGCATACCATCATTTCACGATTTGCACTTTTTCATTGAAACATTACATTTTACTTCGACACGAAGTGTACGAAGTATTGAAATTCCCTCATATCGAAAACCACTCTGAGTCAAATATCTCTAAAATTTGAGCCAACCGACTAATGAACCCACTATATCAAATCTCCGTCTCGGCGGTGCGGATCTTTTAGTGAAGATCCCAGCCCACTAGATCAATCCCCAGTATTGGGGGGTGCCTAAACGTGCTGTGCGGGGGATGTAGGTTCGTATGTGTACACGATTCCGGTCGCCAGGAACCTTCCTGAAGTCTTGGATCGTGTTCATACGATAGGTCCTCCGAAAATGAAGGCAACATCAACTTTTGAGCTATGGTCCTCGACAAAAAAAATTTTTTTTTTTGTGTGTTAAATAACTGGTTCATAGCATTTCATTGTATTAGCGAAACGGAGTGATGCTGAGTATCGAAGTATTCTTGGAAAGCACGGAAGGGCGCTTTTCTTGGGTGGGGGTTTGACAAATGCAAAGAAATGAACAGCTAGCTAATTTTTTCACGAAATCAGTAACAAAAATTAAATCAGATATCTGTTCACTGCCACCAACAGAGGCCAAACGGCATTCTTTTCAAGTATACCACCAGGCCCAAAATTGGTAGGGTAATGAATTATCCCCTTTGGGGGCTTTGGAGTTGGCATAGCCGTGAAACATATCTTTATCCAGCTACAAAAATCAGTAAAGGACTTTACTCAGAACTTCCCTCGAAAGTGACAGCTTTGAAACTAAAAATTTTGATAATTGATATTTATTTTTTTAAGGTGGCCACCCTGTGTTTATTGAGTTAGGCTCCAAGGTGTGTGTCTCCTACCCACACACCTGTATGCAGATGGCACAAGGGCGACCCAGGGGATCATAGACCGGCGTTTACACAGCCCAGTGTTCTCAAGACTGTACTCTTGCCTTCCCGTGCAGAGCTGTTCCAGCTTCTTGAGCAGAAAAGGGCGGATTGAAGGGGCAAACGCGGGACCACAATTAGAAGTGCCGCACCAGGAGCAATCCTGATTCCGAGATGCGGCGGACCTTCGATTGAGGTGTCGGGCAGGCTAACCGATGACTAGTATTCAAAATAAGCTACCACGAGCAGACCGCACGAAAGTTTGCACAGTAAAACTATCTGTGAAAAAATTATGCTACCCTGTCCCACAACTGTGGGGGCTTGCGTATTACGTTGGCATATTGCTGCGCAACCGTGAGTGAGGATGCCCCAGGCAGAAATGTTGCAACTGTAGAAATGCATGGCAGCAAATATGTGTGGTAGAGTCTACTCTCGACAGTTACTCGTCCGATTAATACGAGTACGCTATATCAAGGGACGACCCAAGATATCATAAACGAACGCTTACACAACCCAGTACTTTTTTTTATATTTAAGTAAACCAGCTCAACATTATAATATGTTATACATGGTCAAGATATCACATTACACATTAAAATGTCTTTGAAAAAAAACTGAGAAGGAGAAACGTAACTTCCTCGATGTCCTAATCAGCAATTGGGGGGTCGATTAATAAGTCTTGGGGTAAGCGTCTTTTTAACCTGGTGTGAATTCCCGTTGTGCCCAGTTGATGGTGTTGTGAACTGCTACATTCATGGATATTTTCGAAAAATTTCTTTGTGGTACGTTTTATGTATTGGCATATGGTGTCTACGCTTAATTCGGTATGAAGTTGCTGAGATCTAACATACCAGGGTGCATTCCATGCAATACGGAGCACTCTATTCTGGAACGACTGAATCTTCTTTATATTTGTAGCAGATGTTGTGCTCCAAACTGGACAAGCATACGTAATTAGTGATCTCAACAAAGCTTTGTAGAGAAGAACTGTGCATTCACGACGAAGGGGTGTATTTCTATTTATAAGCGGATATAGTTGCAAAAGTCTAACATGGGCTTGGTTCAGCTTATAGTTTATATGATAGCTCCACGTTAGCCGTGAATCCATGTATACCCCCAAATATTTCACTGCCTTGTCTCGTGTGTTCCATGGAATTTCATCCTCGTTAATAATTACCATTGGAGCTTCTTTTATCCTTTTAAGGGTAAATATTTTAGTAACACACTTGGATGAATTGAGTGTTATCGCCCACTTGGAGAACCATCGATTTAAAATGTCCAATACTTCTTGTAGTTGTTCCACCGCGATGTCCAAAGAATGGTGCTGCGTGATAAGTACAGTATCATCAGCGAACGTTGAGATTGCACTAATGGCGTTATGTGGAATGTCGTACAAATAAATATTGAACAGTGTGGGACCAAGGATGCTTCCTTGCGGGACACCTGCAGCTATAGTTTTTGCATTCGATATTGATGCATTAACTCTCACAGCAAATCTCCTGTTTTCTAGAAATGAAAAGAGTATTGCACATAAGTACTGTGGTAGGCCAATGTGTAGCAGTTTATATTTTAGTCCTTCCAACCATATTTTATCAAACGCTTTGGTTATATCCAAAAAAGCAGCTGTTGTATATTGCTTCATTTCAAATCCACGTTCAACTATTTCGATTATACGTTGTATAGCATGTATCGTAGAATGTCCTCTTCTGAAACCAAATTGCATTGGTGGTATAATCATATTGTCATCTAAAAATGTGTTAAGTCGATTACTAATAACTTTTTCCAGCGGTTTTGAGAGAGTAGGTAGTAAACTTATTGGCCTGTAGCTACTATGATCTTTTTTATTCTTTCCTTGTTTAGAGAACATAAGGATATGGGCGTACTTCCATGAATTTGGGAAATAACCAATTCGCATACAGGTGTTGAATAATATAGATATGTACGCTAGAGTTTTTTTAGTCAGGTTCTTTAAAACTACATTCGGTATCAAGTCATATCCGGGTGATTTTTTAATTGGGAGCAATTTAATATACCCTTGTAGCTCTTCAGGACTCGTCGGTTGATTAAAATCACTAGGAATTGGTTCGTTATACAAAACTACTTGATGGAAAAAGTTTCTATTGTTTTGGTTTATTGCTGGGGTAAATGTTTCTTCAAGATATTCTGCGAAGAGATTACTTTTCTCGGGATCAGTACTATATGTGGTATTGCTGAATATTAGAGTAGGTATGGCTTCGTTTTGTCGTGTTATACGCTTTGTCGTTCTCCAAAGTCCGGGGTCGCTAGGTTCAAGGTTTTCAATATTCTTTTTATAACTATCAATTCGATAGCTATCGATTTCCCTTCTGATGCGATGCGTTATGTTATTTAATTGTGTTTTGATTTCGGGCTGACGAGTGCGTTGCCAAACCCTTCGCAGTTTACTTTTTTGTTTGATGAGGTTTAGTATGTACATAGGCGGTATGTTGGGGTTGTTTTTATTATATGATTTGAATGGTGTAGTTGATTTTTCTACAGAATTCACTATTGATTTGGTAAGGACATCAACACTTGCGTCTATATCAGTTAGGTTGTCAAGTTTAGAGGGATTAATAAGAGTTTCGTCTAAAATTTCTTGAAAAGTATTCCAGTTGACAATACCCTTTATTAATCTTGGCACTGTTAAGTTACGTATGGGTGTATCCGTAAAAGTAATTAATGTAGGGAGATGATCCGAGTCAAGTTCGTGCACAACAGCTTGTTGAATAGGGAGGTTAAAGCTTTTAGCGACTACTATATCAAGAACATCAGGTAGGTGATCATTCCGGTATGGATAATAGGTATATTCTTCTGGTGCAAGAATCTGAAGTTGATGAGTGTCTGCAATGGTGTTCAGTTTGATCCCACTAGAATTGTTTACTCGACAACCCCAATGAGTGTGCTTGCTGTTTAAATCACCTATCATTAAAGTAGCAGCCGACGTGTTAAAAAGATTAATGAAGTCATTATTATGGAGGCCCTTATTGGGTTGCTTATATGCACTTATGATCTTGATCGTGCTGGCCTTGCTTGTGGTTATATTAATTGCTATTGTTTCTAGAGAGATGGTTGGTGGATTATCTACTTCATTGTGTAAAAGTTGTCGTCTTATGAATATAGCTACTCCACCAGAAGCAGTTCTTGCCCGTCTGTCCTTGCGGTATGTGTTATATCCACTAATTTTGAATAATTCGCCATCTGTTAGATGTGTCTCTGTTATACATGCAACATCTACGTGATAGCGGGCCAGAAATGAAATAAACAGTGATCTCTGTGCTTTGATGTCATTAGCATTCCAGTTTAAAATAGTGAGATTTTCTAAGGAACGTGGGGCGTGATTATGCATTAAAAAGGTTTGGAAGTATTTCACTGATGACAAAGGATTTTATGGTGTCGAGGTGAGGAATTATTAGTTGTTTGACGAACTGAAGGATGGTTTCAATGATGTGTAAAGAACTAGATGAGGGATAGGGTTCATTTGTTAGATTCTTGTTCTGTAAACTGCTTTGTGCTGCTTGTTTGTATGAGTAGCCAGGTGTTATTGTTGGATATGGGCCACTTCTCCGTGTTGAGCTGTTCTGATTGTTATTGACATTTCTAAGTTGAGGACGTAGTTTTTGTAGTTCTTTATGATGTGGACAACCTCTATAACTAGCAGGGTGATTGCCTCCACAATTTACGCAAACTGGGGGGTCCGCTGGTCGTTTTGGGCATTCATTAGGTTTATGATCTCGGTTACATTTGACGCATCGTGGTTTTGCTGCGCAGTAGTTTTTAGTATGTCCAAATTCTTGACATTTGTGACACTGCGGGATATTTGCGGGTTTTCTTCTAGGTTCAACTGTAACTTTACAAGAGAAAAGGTAGCTGACTTTGTAAATCTCGTTTGCTGTTTCATTAGCTGTAAGAAGAATTGCACATATTGGTAACAGCTGTTTTTCCCTGCCAAAAAGTCTGGTAACACTGATAACTGGTAGTTTTAAGTTGACTAATTCATCATGAATTTCCTTATTACTTAGTGATACAGGTACATTTTTTATGACAACGTTCAAGCGCTTATCGTTGGGGTTCTGATATGAGTGGTATTCGATTTTATTCTCCAAATAGTATTTAGTCAGTGAGCGATAATCGTGAATTGAGTTCACTTCAATTTTCAGATGTTTAGTTTTGTATTCGGTCGAAAATTCACTTTTAGCAATCGTTTTGATGTCTTTTAAAATTTCTTGGTAGTTACTAACATTATGAAGAAAAATTGGTGGAATTTTATTTTTACTGTCGTTTGATGGTGGTTCTGGTTGGCTTCCGCTGGGCATCTCAGAATCTTGGTTTTCTACAACATCTTTATCTGTAGCTAATATGTGATAACGATTCTGTGTGATTAAGTCATCATGAGACCAGAGGTAGCGTTTTTGTACATCACTTATAAGTGGTGATAACATGTCCGTTTTTCTTTTGACGGCTGGATTAGGAGCGCTCTCAAGTTCAAAAACTCACGTTAAATAGTTGGCGATTTATCGCCAGACAGCGTTCTTGGCCTCTTGTTATCGTAGTGCGAACTTGACACACCTAACCCAGTACTAGAATGTGCTCTTACCTTCTCTTGACAGAACTGTTCCAGCTTGTTAAGCAGAAAGAGACGGATTCAAGTAGTGAACACGGGGCCGCCGTTTGAGCCGGATGTACTAGTATCCGAAACGAGTTGGGCAGTTAACTGAGGGGCAGGGCCAGAAGCGAGTCTGGATCACGTTCCAAGACGCGTCACGACCATTGTTAGAGGTGTCGGCCTGGTTACACTGTAATAGTATTCGAGACGAGTTTCCTCGGAGCAAACCGCACAGTTCATCCCTTAAAACTCCCTGAGTCTACCCTATTTCTCAATTGCGGGGGCAAGCATATTACGTTGGCGGATTGCTATGCAGCAGTGGGTGAGGACGTTAGAAAGAAGGTGTGCACGGTACGACAGAAATGCTGAGCCGTAGTACAGAAATCTCTTGTCAAGAATTTACTTTCGAACTCGTCAACATTTACACGAGTACTACGACAAAATTTTGCATGCAGATTAGATTTCTTCCTGGCTCGAAACCTAATATACTGATGGGGCCATAATTATATATAACAGCAATGAGATAACACGAACAACAAAATAGAATGCTTGAGTAAGAAAGAGATGACCTTACGATAAAATTGTTTTAGTAGGCATGCATGGTTGACATCTGTCATAATTAAAATAGGCATCAGGCCTACTCGAATATTTGCTACTATGTTTATCCCTTTCTTACTCAAGCAATACGTGTTATCTTCTTGTTCATGTTATCTTATTGCTGTTATATACGGATGGGGCCATAATTATATATAACAGCAATGAGATAACATGAATAACAAAATAGAATGCTTGAGCAAGAAAGAGATGGCCATACGAAAAAATTATTTTAGTAGGCATGTTTAGTTGACAAATGTCATAATTAAATTAAGCCTCAAGCCTTCTCTTGCTACTATGTTTATCTCTTTCTTACTCAAGCAATACGAGTTATTTTCTTGTTCATGTTATCTCATTGCTGTTATATATAATTGTGGCCCCATCGGTACTTTCGGTCAAATATATTGCTGTGATTTCTTTCACACATCCTGACTTTGCTTATAAATGTTTATAATCGTAGGGTTCTTGTCAAATAAAAATCTCATCACTTACCTGTAGCACAATCTTAATAACATGGACAAAGCTTAACGATGTCAACCTGACTCTTTCTCTCGGGTAACCGTAACTGTCAGAAAAATTACTTTTAAAGCCACACCTAAATGTTGCAGTTCAATTGAAATTAAACGCACAGGTAGGGGGCAAAAATAAATATAATTTTCATTTCAGTTCAGGTAAAACAAAATTATGCAACTAATTTATAACGTAACATCTGTCATTTATGTGGATTGAACTTATATTGTGTGTGTGCTAGTTTTACTGTGCGTTAATTACTGCCAACTGAACGTAGTAACTGTCATTTATGGTTAAGATATTGTACTAACTAATTTAGTGCTTTTTGATAGCAGTTGTCGTAACTAATCAGCTGTTATTTATGTGACTAAACTGTGCATACAGTACTTGCTAATTCGTTGTATTTTTGGCCACACTCATTTGAAGCTAATTACTGGTTATTTATGTGACTAAACCTTGCATACAGTACTTGCTAATTCGTTGTATTTTGACCACACTCATTTGCCGTTAATTACTTGTTATTTATGTGACTAAACCTTGCACACAGTGCTTGCTAATTCATAATATGTTGGCCACACTCATTTGCTATTAATTACTTGTTACTTATGTGACTAAACCTTGCATACAGTGCTTGCTAATTCATTGTATCTTGGCCGTATTCAGTTGCCGTTAATTACTCGATATTTAGGTGACCAAGTCTAGCACCTGTTGCCTGCTAATTTTATTTGGAATCGATCAGACATCGTCTGCAAGGCTTACATTAGTCAGAAATTATTCCGGCCATTGAGATTGCAAACATTTCTGTGTGACCACTCGCTGCATGTTGTATTAGAAATAACGCGCCTCTCCAGCTGGGGCAATAATATTAGGCTTAGTGTAGTCTTGGTAGCCCTGTAAATTACCCCTTTGTTAACGTCAGACCAATAGACGAATATTTGAACTAGGGCCTTATTATTGTGGCAAATCTGTGCATGCTCTTTTCAGGATAAGTTTTCTGTGTAACGATTGATGTACGACGAAGTTTGAGCGTAGGAGCAACACAGGTATGTCTGGCGACGCCGCCGCAGTGGCGGCGAGTCCCGAAATAGTTATTCAAGTATTTTTTTTAAATTGTCATGCGAGTTCTACAGCTTCTCGAGTACCTTCCTGACGTAGTACCCTGTGTACTTGTCGCCCCATCTAACCGTCCAGGTCCGGTTGCACGAGTATACCCCGAGACAGACCTGGTGGCGCCCTTTTATTTTGACTCACCCTATATATGTCACGCCACGCTTGCCCAGTGACGTATTGTTTGAACCACGCCCATCTCCCTGAGCGTATCAGCCGAGGCCTTTAGCCTGTTTTGACGTATCTCAGGGCGTGCGTGCCACATTTTTCCCGGACTTAACCAGTCGTGCGATACTCACCCCGCGTGGGTGTCGTTAAGTCGTTTTGATACCCTAACAAGTTTTCAGTTCCATACTAGTATTAATCTCTTAGAAAAATAAGCTTGCCCCTTTCTTTGATTAATTTTATTAGGTCTGCGTAATTTTAGTGGGAGTGAGTTTTAAGCGACGCAGGGTCGAAATTGAAATCACTGGAGGTTGATTGATCGCTCTTTAAAGCCTGCTCGGCCTTATAGTCTTCCTAAAATTTATAAAAGAGACATTCACCTCAGGCCTATCGTTAGTACCATAGACTCCTCTATTTACTGATTAGCAAAATGTCTAACCACTATCATTAGAATGTTCACTGGTAAGCTTCCATCTTATGTTCGCAATTCAGCCCATTTTGTTGAACGTATATCCAATATAAGCGTTGAACCTGAGAATTTACTTATGAGTTTCGATGTAACTTTCCTTTTTACTAAAGTTTTTATTCGCGATAGTAATAATCCATGATTTGTTATTAGAGCATGGGGAGACGTCTTCAAGTCTACCTGCCCTTACAGAAAAATTCAACTCTTCCATTTATTTCCTATTTCTAATCCAGTTCTTTAAACAAACTTCTGGTGCGGCTCTGAGTTCTTCTTCTTCACCTGTCATTGCCAATATTTTTATGGAAACTTTCAAAACCGTAGCTCTGGAATCTTCAGAATTCCAGTTCAAGATTTGGTTCCGATAAGTTTACCATACCGGTATTATTTCGCCACATGGTAAAGACACTTTACCCCTCTTCTCAAACTATCTAAATAGTTAACATCCATACATTAATTTCACCATCGAGATAGAAAGTAACGGCTCTCTTCCTTTCTTGCATGTAGAAGTTTCTCGTCAACCCAGTGGCAAATTTGGTCATTCTATATATATCAAACCCACTCGCACTGACCTCTATCTCCATGCTTAATACCTGAATACAAGGCTCTTTCCATATCCCAACCCGAACCTTATTCAGAAATCTCTTAGAAATAACTGTTACCGTGCAAAAGTTATACAGTCTGTAAACAATCGCCATCTTCAACCACGGTCACCCAAACCTCCAAAAACCGATCCTTCCGCAGCAATAGCCTTTCTTCACTATATTCACCAAGTCATGATAAAACAGTAATCAAATCCCCGAGCAAAATCTCACCAGTTCTTCCTTCAGCAAAAGATAAATTAGATACTATGACACTAGGTGGTTATAGAATCCCCTGCCCGTGTAATGCTGTATACATTGGTAAAACAGGACGTTCAATAAAAACTCGTATCCCTCAACACCAGCGCTGTCTCAAGTCGGGTCTTGTTTCATCATCAGCCATCAAAGCGATCTCGGCCACAAGATCCGTTTTGATGAAAGTTCTATTATCTGCAAATTCCCATTCTTATTTAGTATAAATATTCGCGAGGCCATTGAGATTTACAAACATCCTTATAATCTCAATCGCAACGAGGGCGTCACCCTTCCTTCTATGTGCAAAGCGCTAATTTCTAAGCCCCGCCCACCGTCACTCAACCACGGCAACAATTTCCATTAAATGTTCTCCTTATTCTTTCAATCGTTAGAATAGTTTCGCCTCTGGCGTGGTTTACACTTTGAGTTACCGTGACCTTTTGCTTTTTTGCTGATGAAGCCCCTTATGAAAGTGGGCGCAACGTTAAGTTCTTCGACTTCAATAACGACACGGCCTGATCCCGAAAGTTGTTTGTTACGTAACTTAAAACTCTTTTAGGCCATGTACTACTGTAAGTACTAGCTAGCACATGCTTGTTTTTCTGCTCATATGTCAACGGAATTAACCGCACTAGTCTGCAATTCGCGTAGCATGCCATTGAAGGCCTTCGATACACGCACGCTGTTATCATTTCAGATAAGTTTTTCGCCCAGCCGCTATCGCGTGTGCTCTAACTTGTAACAATAATATGTTACGATAGTAATGCAATTAACAATTGTTTTCCAAATCATAACTTATCTGCCAAAATAGTTTTGGCTTATTATATTTGATTATAATTAAAGCCTCTTTTATTTCTACTACTAGTATATTATGCTTTATTCACCCCAACGATCCCTGCTCGTTTTTTTTTTTTAGTTTGGGATTATTGAGCGAGAATCCACAAAAGGAAAGTGCGTTTTCGACTGTTATCTAGATCTGCTTTTTTGGCGTGGTGAACAACTGGCTCCCGTTTGTGTTTCTAAATTATTCTGACATTAGCCCCAGCACAAATGTGTATTTTTCACAATTAAAATTTGTATCTATTTGTCCAGCGCTAATTTCCGTCCCTATTAAACTTGCATCAACTTTAGGCTCGAAAAACGATAAAGACAAAATCCAACAGCGATGCGCCGAGTCGCTTACAAATACCCACAGCGTTGTCCCTCCTAGGCATACATGGAGCAAAGCACAGATAAGGAAGCATTCAAAGAATATAAAACCAACTTCCGCAGTCATTTAAAATTACTTGAGTCCCCGGACTCTTCACATCCTAATATCTCTCTTGCATCGGTCGGCTCCGGTCTTTGCTATAATTTTCAGTACACGCCTAAAATCTACCTTACATCGGTCGGCTCCGATTCTTGCTATAATTTCCAGTACACGCCGAAAATCCCCTCTGATACCGGTCGGCTCCGATCTTTGCTAAGCGCTCCGTTTAAGATTCTGCCCCAGCTTCTTTCTATCACGACTTTTGCACCAAAGCTTAATAATAAAATCGACTTACCTACACACCAAGACAAATCTCCTGGTCAACACGATCCAGGGGCCCTCGACTCAAG
The DNA here is from genome assembly GCA_940337035.1 of Agriotes lineatus. Taxonomy (NCBI): domain Eukaryota; kingdom Metazoa; phylum Arthropoda; class Insecta; order Coleoptera; family Elateridae; genus Agriotes; species Agriotes lineatus. The sequence continues at coordinate 46,270 of CALNHX010007421.1, read as the reverse complement.
TAAATTAAGCAGCCATCTTGACGAAAAGCAACGCTACTCATCCAAAACGCTTCGCCAAGTCACCAATTTATACAGAAAGGACTTACCACGTCCAGCCGGGTTTGGTACACTTTTGGTAAACATCGCCATTGCCAAGTAAAACACTTAAATTTAATTGAAACACACCGCTTATTTATATAAAGTTCGCTTGATTTTAGACCTCTTGACCGCCACGTTCGTTTGAACTTCCCAGCACAACGACGCCTACCAGTTGAGCCCGGTCCCGAGTCGTACCAACGTGCAATGCAGAACGTCCCCGAAATAAAGGGCAGAACACCGAAGAGATTTTATTTTATTGTTGTTCATAATATTTTATTAAAATTACCATTTAATTTGTATGCATATCTAAAAACATTACACAGTTTAATTACACCACTGTGTTTTTTTCTGGTAAATACGTATATATTTGAGTCTGAACCTATGGCATTTGAGCTTTACCTGAGGCAAACCAGTTTAAAAAAATCTGTAAAAGGCTTTACCCAGAACTTCCTTCGTCGACATTATGACACTAAATAATTTTAAAAATTAAATTAAGTTAGGAGTAAAAATATCTTTACATTTCTAATAAATTAAATAAATTTTCAAATAAAAAAAATCCGTTACCGCAGGGATTTGTACCGCGACGCTTGAAACTGCAAACCAATTTACCGATCAATTTCTTACTACTCTATGGAGTCCTGTTCGTATCGTCGGGTTTCAGTTGGTTTAACCTTCACGCCGGTCACATCTTAAGAAAATTAATTATATTTTCTACATCAATAAACCAATGCAGATAATTATTTTACTAAAAATTTCTTTATTATTTTTTAAACCTACCATATGCAGGATGTGCAATAGTTTTTACGATATACGTCTATGCCTCGTCCAAATATGCGTTTCCCGTCTATTTCAAGGTTTGGAATTTACGCATTTATGTGGCTCGCGGCCTAAAAACCAAAGGAAAACAGAACCAACAACACCTTAACACTTGCTTATGCAAATTAACTCAATTATCAGATTTAAAAAATTACCAGGGATGGATTAGATCTACATCATCTGCGGATACAATCGTCGATAGTCAGCTAGATTTAACAGCGCTATGCAGACTCGCTTATATGTGTGCGGCGCGCGGCTGGATTTAAGCGAAGGGTGTTATTGTGGAAATGTTTTGTTTTTTTTTGCTACCTTATCTTGTATTTGTTGGGTTTAAAATATAAACAAAATTTTATTTTTTAAGGTGCTCACCCTATATATACATAGCTATCTGTATGAAATTGCACCGGTTTCATGCGAGATAGATATATAATATGTATGCAAACCATCGTCTTCCTCCGACAAATACTTTTTGAAGTATATTGCCAACAGACAGACAGACACACAGACAAGCATACAAACACACAGACAGACAGGCAGACAGACAGAATTGAGAAAACCTGTTTTTCGTCATCTAGGCACTCTGAAACGTGAAGATCTGCAGAAATCTCGGAAGGTGATTTTTTCGCGATTACAATACTTCCCTCGTCTAAAAGTAAATATAGTAAATTTTCGTCAAACTGAGAATAAGCAATTTTAGTAATATAACAAAATTTAAAATTTACGGAACAATACCAGTACGTTATATTATTACATGCAGTTTTTAACCTCAAGAATCGCCGCCTAGTCCTTGTTCACGCCATTCACTGCCGAGGGTTTGAGCTAGCCAGGACGGTGGTCACCTTTCGTTTAAGGGTGCCATAATATTTAAAAAAAATTATTTCGACTGATTACAGATTTTTGGTAGTATTTCGCAAATAGAAACAAAAATTCAGTGTGAAATAAGTTCCGTTTACTTATATTAAATATATGTTTAAAATTTTCCAATTTTATTAAGCTTTGTGCATCTTATAAATTCAATTCTAACGGTAAAGATTTTACAAATTTAATCTCAACAGTTCTCAAATGTCTAATACATACCATTTTTTATTTCTAAACAAAATGATTTAGATAATTTAAATTACGATTGAATTACCTCCAATTTTATTAGGTCTGGAACATTTTACAAATTTCACTGTGACAGAGTGCAAACGTACGTCAATATTTTCCACATTGAATTGGATATTTCAGAATGAAATCAGTGATTTTTCATTGCATCAATGTGAAAAATTTCAAATTTAAGTAACCCTGTGTCTCCTTTCGATTTTAGTAAATTGTGAACATCCCACACAGTAAATTTAGACGGTTTTTAAAGGGTGTTATAGTACTTTCGACTTGCAAAAAATGTTTAAGTGTGATGTAGCTTATGTTTAGCCCTATTGACACAAACTGATTTACTAATTTGAACAACCCCTGAACTACGTCCAACGTTATATTAAGTCTTGAGAACATTTTACAAATTTTATTTTGATAAATTTCCAATGTCTCTTAATGTTTGCACAATGGAAAAATGTGGAAATTGGAATAACAACGTGTTAATATATTTTCATAATACCTATATGTTATTGAACTATATCAGTACTGTCTGCTTGGTCGGAATGTCACCCATAACAGCCACAGCCATTAAAATTTAACAGCCACGGCCGTTAGAACCGTTGCAGCACTACCAAATTACGTGCATCTTTTTAAATTATTTGAAAAGAAGTTTGCAAACATCCGTTGCTATACTACTAAATAACGCGGGGAGTTAGGTTATTCGTTAGTTTTATTTATATTAGATACGGTGTGTAACTGTATTAGCCAGATATTCAGCATATAACGGACGAGGATAAAATTTGTGGTCGAGACCGATTAGGCCGAGGCTAGTAAATTATCCGAGCCATTTATATGTAATATCGGCTGTGTATTGTTTAACAGTTTTCGTAATATCTACTAAAAGTGGCTAATTTTAAGATACGTAATTTTAATATAGGGTCCGGCAGAATGACCGACCCTACTTAAATTGTTAATAACTGTTTCAAATTTTAATATTTTTTTCAAAAATATAAAATAAAAACTTGCCAATTTTAGTTACAATATAATTTATTTATTAAAAATATTAGCACTTGCTCCAAATTAATTTTATTATTATTCAGTATTGTTCACAAAACCCGAACTTCTAAATCTCATAATTAGTGCACGACTTGAAGTGGTAAGGATAAAATTTTAAACTCTTAAAATACACAAAGAGTTCTGTCTGATAGACCCAACTTAATAAATTTAATCAAATTAAGGATTAGGTTAATCTGTATTAGTGTGAAAATGAAGTTTGAGTTTGAGTGATATTATTTTCAAAACCTAATACTTTTAATTAATACATTATATTGTAACTAAAATTGGCAAGCTTTTACCTATTTTTTAAAACAAAAATTAAAATATTTTAAAATTGGTCTTGTGCATTTTTACGTTCCAGTTAAGGGTTACGGTGATATGGAGGAGGTAAGGATGTCATTATTTTCCAGTTAGCTATAGAAAATAGAAAATAAGTAAATTTTCGTTATAAAAAGAACTTAGTGACGCATAAATAACATAGGAATATTTGTATGTATGTATGTGTATATGTGTATGTATCTGATAATATACCTACATTGCTCCCAATCTTTGTTGTTTTTATCTTCATTTTGCCTATATTTCTATTTGAATGATTCATGTTGGGGTGCAATTACCACCCGTCGATCTGGTGTAGTGGACTGTATTTATTTACGCTATCACTATTCAGAAGACAAAAGAAACAAGTTTCTAAGTAGCAACTCGCTTTTATTTTTTAATTTTAACCAAGCACGTCCACCCTTGGTGAAGCTCAAGAGGTGACTCCCCTGTCTACCACCGCACGCATCCCCTCCTCTCGGGGTGCCGTGAACCCGTTTTGCCAGCAAGCACCAACATACTGCCCGCCTTGAAACACCACAGGTTTTCAACACAATATTTTCCAAAATACATAGTAACTTAACATCAGTAACATTACATCAATGTGTGCAAAATTTGCACCAGTAAAGCAAATCATTATTTTTATTTTTGAAAGTTGAATAATCTTAATGCTAACTTAACGTACTTCTTACAAAATGAAACGCTTCCTTAGCTAAAGGCTCATATGAGCTGTCAAGTTTTTACTGCCCATTTTCTTCTTTCGGAAGAGGGCATATCGCACTCACTCCGCGTTTCACCATACCCGTTTGGGTTTTCACCGACACCACTCGCACTATTCCATCGTTGCCAGGGTGAAGTTGAGTTATGCGGCCAAGAGGCCACAGAAGAGGTGGTTGAGAGTCCAGCTTCAGTAGGACCAAGTCGCCTACAGAGGGTTGCTGGTGGATATTTGTTGTCTATCTCGTTCCCCTCTGAAGCTGCGGGAGGTACTCCTTGCTCCATCGGCGCCAAAATCCCTGTACCAATGCTTGCACCAGTTGCCAGCGAGAAAGTCGGTTTATTTTGATGTCCGTATAATTTGATTCAGGTAATGCAGTCATACTCCGACCAATTAAGAAGTGTCCTGGCGTTAACGGTCCGAGGTCATTAGGATCATTGGATAGTGGGGTAAGGGGTCGTGAATTTAGACAAGACTCTATTTGTAACAATAGCGTTAAAAATTATTCATATGAAAGATTAGCATATCCAATAACGCGTTTTAATTGAGTCTTAGTCGATTTTACTACAGCTTCCCACAAACCTCCGAATTTTGGAGATCTCGCAGGTGAAAAATGCCACGTTATATTTTCCTTTCGTAAACCTCCTTCTATGTTCAACTTATTTTTTGTTAGAAAATTTGACAGTTCATTATTTGCCCCTACAAAATTTAATCCATTGTCTGAATAGACGTGTGAAGGCTTTCCCCTACGGGATACAAATCTCTTAAAACATGCCAAAAAAGACCCGGTTGTAAGATCGCTGACTATTTTAATATGGCAAGCTTTCGTTGTGAAGCATACAAAGACGCAGATCTTTGTTAATTTAACATTTCTGACTTGTCTGGTTTTAATGTAAAACGGACCAGCAAAATCTGTACCGCAAATTTCAAATGGCGGGTTTGGACTAATTCTATTCTGTGGCAAGTCACCCATTATAGGAATAAACGCCTTTGGTTGCACCTTGCTACATTTAATACAATTATGAATAATTTTCTTTGCAGTGTTTTTTCCTGCTAGGGGCCAGAATCGTTCTCTGACTGCGTATAATAAAATTTGTGCACCGCAATGCTGTAATTGTATGTGCGCTTGTTCGAAAACCAACTTTGTTAATTTATGTTTGTGGGCTAATATAATCGGATGCCTTGCTTCATATTTTAAATTCGAATGTTTGGTTCTTCCACCCACACGTATTATCTCGTTTTCATCTAAAAACGGATTTAAACTCGTCATCTTACTTGATTTTGAAATGTGTTGATATTTCCTTAATTTGTCAAATTCGTCTTTAAATTCTGTCATTTGCATTAATTTACATAATTGTAGTAAAGAATTGCGGATTTCGCTGACCGACAGTAAACCAGATTTTCTGTTTTGCTTCGCTACTCTACAGTTTTTTATAAAACGCAACACATAAGCGAAAACTGATTGCAATTTATCTAATGACGAAAATTTGTCAAATATCTCAAACTGATTTTTTATTAACGTTGTTGTCGCTACAATTTGCCTTTCAATTTTTATTTCAGGAACTTCGGATGTATATTTAAGTGAAATTTCTTCGGGCCATTTTTCTTTATTTTTCCGTAGCCATGACGGACCAGTAAACCAAAACGATGTGTTTATTAATTCATTTACAAACGCTCCGCGCGATATTAAATCTGCAGGGTTGTGATTTGTTCGGACATGATGCCAATCGTCAATATTTGAAATTGTTTGAATTTGTGACACACGATTAGCCACAACAGTCTTCCATTTGTATGGCTCGCTCTTGATCCATTGCAAAGCAATCGAGGAATCTGTCCAGTAATAGCACCGTTTGAATTTTATATGTAATGAATCCGTTATTTGTTTTAACGGAGCCACTTTTGACTTTGAACATACTAAATGACAACTTATGTTTTTATTGAAACCGCTAGAGCTAACATAGATGCACGCTCCTAACGCTAGGTTACTGGCGTCCGCGAATGCGTGAAATTCAAACTCATTTTCGGCAATTATTAATCATGGGATTTCAACCTTATTCAAATCATTTAATTGTTCACAAAATTCTACCCATTTTAATTTTAAACCATCAGATACCTCTTGGTCCCAGTCTAAATTTCCTTTCCACAGTTTTTGAATAAACAATTTACCAGTGATTATAATAGGCCCTACCAACCCCAGTGGGTCGTACAATTGTGACACTAATGACAACACTGATCTTTTTGTCACTTTTTCGTGATCCTTTACGTTATCAACCATATAATGAAAATAATTGGTTTGAGAATTCCACCCGATTCCGAGTACCTTTGATTCTGTTATATTGCTTAAACTTATCATTTTTAAATTTTTATTTAGATTTACATTTTTATTTGTTGAGGAAGCATCAATATTTTGTATGTTTGATTTAAATTTGCTTAACTCAAAGCCAGCCGAAGATAAAATCTCAGTTAAATCGGCAGTTAATTTATTTAATTCGTCGACGGAATTTGCGCCAAATAATACAGCATCGACATAGAAACAATTTTTTATTACGTTCGCTGCTATCGGTGTTACCATTTCATTTTCTAACGCCAGCTGATACAAACTTCTAATTGCAAGATAAGGTAAACTTGCTAAACCGTACGTGACCGTTTTTAATTCGTAGCAATTTAAAGGTTCAGATTTATCCTTCCGCCACAATATTCTTTGGTACTTTCTATCTACTTCGTAATTAAGACGTTTCGGTACATTTTCACTAGGTCAGCTGTTTGACAATATTTATGCAAGCGAAAGTTCAATAAAATTACGAAAAGGTCATTTTGTAGAGTTCCTCCAATTAGCTGCGTGTCATTTAATGATATAGTTGAGTCCGACTTTGCACTACTGTCGAAAACAACACAAATTTTTTCTTGATTATCCGCGATTTTAATTACCGCATGATGTGGGAGGAAAAATTGGTTGTTATCAGAAATATTTATCCCGGTGTTTTTTTCATGTGATCTAATGTTTCATATTCGGACATGAATTTTGCATACGATTCCTTTAATTTTGGATTTTTATCAAATTTCTTCTCGATAGCGAGAAATCGTTTCAAAGCTACCTCGTATGAATTGCCCAGTTCCAAAATGTTGTTTTTAAATGGTATTTTTACAACGAATTTCCCTGACTTATCTCTTGTAAAATTGTTTACAAAATATTCCTCAGCTGCAGCTTCTTCCTTTGACTGATTTATTGTTGCGGGAACCGATTCTAACTGCCAAAACCTTTCTAATTTTTTATTAAGTTCTTGATTTGGGAGCGAGACGTTGACATGTTTTGCTAACGCCATATTTGTATAATGCAGTTCTCCAGTTAACAACCACCCTAATTTGGAATTGCGCAGCGTCGGTTTGTATTTTCCCAAATGTATAACTTCACTAGTTATTAATTGCCAAAAGGTTTTTGACCCTATTATCCGGCTCGAAGGACCATATGTTGGGGTGCAATTACCACCCGTCGATCTGGTGTAGTGGACTGTATTTATTTACGCTATCACTATTCAGAAGACAAAAGAAACAAGTTTCTAAGTAGTAACTCGCTTTTATTTTTTAATTTTAACCAAGCATGTCCACCCTTGGTGAAGCTCAAGAGGCGACTCCCCTGTCTACCACCGCACGCATCTCCTCCTCTCGGGGTGCCGTGAACCCGTTTTGCCAGCAAGCACCAACAATTCATCATGTCGTTTTCCTCTTTCCCATTTGTGCTTTTATAATTATACATACCTACTTAAATTACCTCCATCTTTTGTCATATTTTCCTAAAAATATAAAATCATGTGAATAGAATTGAAATAAGGTTAATTAAATACTTTATCTAATAAGCTTTAATACAAAAATAATGGAAATTGTTTGTCTTCACAATACATGCTTTTCAATAAATGCAATGTTCTTCAATTAAAAGTGCTATATACAACATACGAGGTAGTTACATAATAATAAATAACATCAATCAGTAACCTCAAAATCTTCAAATTCTTCTTCATGTTGAAGATTATCTTCATCGATGCTGTCGTCACTAATAGTGCATCTCTGTTGGTGCATCCATCTCCGGAGTAATTCTTGCACATGAGCATTTCAAGCCACTCTTTTAGTACTCACAGTTTCTAACACACCCCTCATTATAAGTGCAAAGAATGAGGGACAGTAATTTTTCAGGAGCAGCTGCCTTTGTGGTTGTAACTGGACGCAGATAGCCACCAATCCTTTTCCAACCCCATTTTAGTGGATCTTTATTGGCATTCAGCAATTGCTGCACTTCATGGTAAACTCTGTAAGAGTGTTGTTGTGCAACTGCTGAAGCGGGGGGAAGTACAGTCAACCTGAAATTTGTGTGTACAGGCTGCTTTGCGATGGTCTGCAAGTAACATTGATGGCGTAGAGTATCCAAATTATCTGCATTTGTTGATGCAAATATTGAAAGGAAAATTTTTTTCCAGCATCAGCTATTGCTGTCGGTATTTGAGTTGTTAAAAGTCAACAATTTTGTATGAAGCTCCTTGTCACGTTGCACTTTTTCAAAATGCGTTATTTTTCCCTTTCTATAAATTGAAGAAACGGTATCTCATCCGGTAAAAGCGTAAACTGTCAAGAGAACATTCTTCATTTCCCCAATACTACGCTAAATGTCTCGAATAGTTTCTTCTTGGTTGTCTTTCATCGGTACAACCATCTTCAAGTGATTGCTGGCTGGAGTATGAACAACCAACAAGACCAATAAATCGGTGTCATTGCCAATCACAATAGCCTATTTTTCTTTCTTTTATTCATCAATTGCAGTAAAAATAATCAGTCAGCATCACCTTCTGCCTGAGTCACTTTACGGCCAGTGTACCACTTTCCCTCAACCCTTTGTATAATACACTTGGAGAGAATATTGCAAGTTCTTAAAGTAATTTTTGCTTTCTTAGCCAAACAGAAAAAAGTTAAATCTTTCTCCCTCCATATCTCCGTAACCCTTTACTGGAGCGCAAAAATGCATAAGACCATATTTATTGAAAATTGAATGTAAATTAATATTGTATAAGATAAAATTGCCGCTAAACCTCATAGTTACGAGAATTTGAGAAAAACTGTTGAAACCTACCGTTGCTACTGACAACGTGTCTAATGAAATCTTTTAAACACGTTATTACTGGCGACGTAAACTAATGAAAACATGTTATTAAATAGTCGTTTTACAAACTTAAAACTGCCAACTAAAAAGCAATTTTACACACTGTTGTAGATAAATAAAATTTTCGACTTGCTTCCTTGCCCGTTATAGAGCGGAATTTTTAGTACGGTTCTCGACATATGTCACACTGACAGTGTTATAAAGCCATCTATATTTAGAGTCAACCTTACCAAAAGGTGCAAATTTTTTGTTTTGTCCAGTTGCTTATAGGTAAAAAATTATTGCGTCACGCAAAAAGGATAATGTATAGACTACAATTTGTTTTCTTTATATGCACCTAAAATGCCCAATATTATTTTGGAAATTTTATTTTACCATAATTTTACTTTGCCTCCTGTCTCTTGTATAGTAACTTGTTTAAGTATTTCCTTCTAAAAACTTGGAAAAGTATAGCATTTTTAAAATTCAAAAATACAGAATTGATTGAAAGCAATACTAATATATTTATGGTTCACTCCTTTAAAAAATACTTGAAGTATTTTACAACGTAAATTAAGATAAAGTTCAGAGCACCACACTCCATGGACGAAGTTGACCTGAGATTCAGTGGCTTAGAGCCACTGGCGATCTCTTCCGAATCCCAGTCGTCTGGTACGTCTTTTAATGGTATACCCCTAATACTCAATAAAAAACAATTAAACTAGAGTTAACCTAAAGTATCATGCATAAATGGAAATTTTATATTATGTTATTAGGAGCAAAAGTTATATTTTATGTGGCGAGGCAGATAAGTACAGCCGAGCCACATAAAGATACTTTTGCTCCGAATAACATATAGTATTTTTTCTTCAAACGTTTTTATAACAAATTATTTACAACTTTGTGAACAAAATTCGAAGAAAATTACGTGATCTCGCAGATAAAGTCGTCAGCGGCAGATAATAACTTTATCTGCCGCTCGTCAGCGGTAGATAATATTATCTGCCGCTTACCAATAAAGTGACAGTTTAGCATCATCAATCCAGCAGTAAAATGCCATATTTTACTGCCGTTTGAAGAAAAACGCAATTATAAGAAAATAACATTGACAATAAATATAGCCCATATACCAAATATACATACAATTTCAAAATACATTGATCTTAACGTATTAACAAAATATCAGTTTGGTTGCAGAGAAGTAGCATCACAGTAAAGTAACTTCTAAATATCTATATTTGACTTTTTCTTGAATAATTGATGGTATTTAGTTATTAAAATTCACGTCACTTCAATAACATAGTTCGTAATTATGAAATTTGCAATTCATATTCTTATAAGCTTATTATATCGAACAAATAATAGCTGCAATTATATTAACACTTAGATCAGTAATAATAAATGAAGGACACATCGATATTGGTTTGATAATGAACAAGCGGAATTTTTCAAGTGTAGCAGAGATTAAGTATTATTAATTATACTACGGGGATCATAAAATGGTTTTATAATGCTCTTCTAAACAGCAGGTAATGTAATTCAAATTAGTTGCATCTATATCCTTCACCTTATTAAAAGTGTTTTTCGCCATTTCATGTTTGAAATAATGCAGCACTTTCTTGCAGTAGGATTACTGGCTTTTGCGAATCTGGGATGTACAGCTATGGATAATAATGTGTGCAAAACTTTCTCAGATTATGATTTTAACCGAAATAATAACAAAAACTGTTATTATAACCCAGACACTGATTTACAAAAGGTAGGTAAACCCATAGCTAAATGTATTTAAAGTAGTTGCGGTCAACACTTCACCGATGCCTGAATTAAGTAACAATAACGATTAAAGGTTTCACTCATTTTTATTATTTAAATTTATACAGTTAATATGTTATTTGACTGTCAATAAAAGCAATGGGAAAACTAAATTTTTATATAAAACAAAACCAAAAATTACTGAATTTGTAGTCTGAAATAGCTGACAACTGTGTGTACCGAGTGATTATAACTGACGGTAGGTCCAGAGTGCGTTGGAGATTCCCGTTGTTTTGCTTTTGTCGCTCCATTGTATTTTTGTACGATATATCTAAGGACTATGCACTATACATTCACATAAGTGTATAATATTACAAAACACACATCACATTTCAATATGTTAGCGTTATAAAGGTGAACTATGTGATAAGCAATTATATTAATTTAGCAACAATAAATGTTTCAAAATGGCTGATAGTAGTTTAAAGTACTAGACCAATTACAATGAAGCTGTTACAGATTTTACTTTTCCAGGACACTCCAAAAACAAGGTCTCAGCTCTCCATCACAAGACGGCGAAATTAGCCAATGAGAACCTCTTACCTCGAGGCTCGAAGTGGAGTAAATTAAATAAAATAAAACAATTGGCAATTGGGCCTTCTTGTGCTGACATCAGGCCGGAGAGCTGAGGCCTTGTGTTTCAGCCGGTATTGACTCTCGGTCTACAATCATTTATAATCACTCTGTATGAACAGTTACTAATTATTACTGTAGTAATAGCTGGAGTATTCCTAGTTTCAAACATTTTGCAAAGAATAGATATTTATGCATTAAGGGAGATATGAATGTTTTCCCCTAACGTTGGCATGGTTAACCGAAGGTAAAAAACATGAATATCTCCAGTGGTTCATACAATATTTGATTTACTAGCATACGAGGTCTGTAAATTAAGTAATAAGATTTTTTTTTCAATCTTTTTATTCGAATAGAATTACAATTCAATATTGCCTCCCTCAAAATAACTTCCTTGGGAAGCCACACAGCACCGGAGACGATTCTTCCAATCCTCATAGCAGTGCTAGAACTCGGATACTAGAATAGCCTTCAGCTGGTCGGTTACAGCCGTTTCAATATTTTCAACTGTCCCAAAATGACGTCCCTTAAGGTGAGTTTTCAATCTCGGGAAGAGGAAAACGTTACAAGGACTCGTCGCCAGTAATGACATGTTCCAGAAATCGATCCCAAAACGTCAAGGCACCTTCCCCTCCTGATGTCCTTTTCGTCCTGGGAAAGGTTTTTGCAACCATTTCTGACCAGATGTTTTTCAGCCCCAATTCATTGGTCAAAATCTGATTAACGGTGGTGTGTGTCAAATTCAACTCTTCCCCGATCATTCTGACTGTCAACCGACGATCTGTATGAGCAAGATCCCGGATTGTGTCGATATTTTCATTGGTTCATCTTCAATCGACCCTCTTCCTTCTGAAAATGCCTCAAATCACCGAAAAACCTGGGCCCTTGACAAAACACTGTCTCCGTAGGCCTGCTGAAGTTTTGCAAACGTTTCCGTTACACTGTGACCAAGTCTGAAGCAAAATCTGATAGCACACCGTTGATCGAAATTGATGTCACACATTTTTAGAACGCACTAGAAAAAACTATTTCACGAAAAAATTCGCTACGGACAACCAAATGACTCGAGTGAGCTCAAACTTGTCCTGAAGGCGTATCACATGTTCACCTACCACTCCTCTAAGTCCCATATCGCCAGTGTTGCCAGTCTCATCACTTAATTTTCATACCTCGTATTAGTAAAATTAATATAAAATTTCAAAATGTCATTTAGTACATTTAAATTTAAGTATGTAAGGAACATCAAGGATTGCTTGAATGTATGGTTGCTAAGACGTTGTTTGTAGTTTCATGGTTACCATGAGATTGAGGGAGAAATAATTTAAAAATCCCTAAGAAGTTATGAGTAGCCTTTCATATTTTGTATCTATGACGAAAATGAACAACATCATGTTGCTAGTAAAACATTTCAAGAACGATACAAAAAATGTGTAAAACACTTAATAATAGGCAACTACTGGTTACTGTAATGTATACGTAGTAGCAATTGTGAGATAAAATTTTGCCAAAGGCCCTCGGTATGTAACCATGTCAACCTCAAGAAAACAACATTAGCATAAGTATCTAGTATATCTTTTTTGCTATTTCTTTACACCACTTGGTTGGTGAATTGCTAAGTTGAAATATGTTTCAAAAAACTTTTTAAAATTCGACCACTTCTCCATAATAACAATAACATTTACTTTAATACATTCCTCCAATTAATATTCAGCCAGATATCATCACCCGTCATGGTTATCCGTTGGAAATCCACAGAGCAACCACAAAGGATGGTTACATTTTGTCAATTTTACGCATTCCATATGGAAAAGCAGCTAGGAATAAATCACCTGGAAAGCCAATATTTATGCAACATGGACTTTTGTCCTCCTCTGCTTGTTTCTATTATAGAGGAAACACCTCTTTAGGTAAGATTTTTTCACTTCATTAATGTTTTGTGTTATAAAACCGTGTTTGCAGCTTTTTTGTTAGCCGATGAAGGATATGACGTATGGCTAGGGAATTTCAGAGGCACTGAGTTATCAGATAACCATCACTTATCACATAAAAGTCGACCCGAATACTGGAATTTTAGTTTTCACGAATTAGGAATTTATGACCTGCCTGCTCAATTAGACGTTGTTGCCAAAGTAACAAGACAGAAAATTATATACATGGGCTATTCTATGGGATCAACGGCTTTCTTTATTTACAGTACTGAATTTCCTAAGATTGCTGCTGATAGGGTTGGATTGTCTATTAGTTTAGCACCAGTGGCTTACATGCACAAAATCGATACGCCTCTAAAAAACTTTTTTCCACTATGGCCTATAATAGCGGTATGTATTTTGTGCATAGGAACATGTAGGTCACATATGTTTTTCAAAACAGCTAAACTTAATAATTACCTAGCGCTAACTACGAAGTGAGTAAGCAACTGCTTCTTCTATATTTCTTCAAGGTTTGCTGTTGTTTGTGTCTCGGTAGCATAATAATAGTCCTCCTGTTCGCATTATTTCATCAGTCCATATTAATGGTGGTCTGTCGACACTTCGTCAACCTAACCGTGGTTTCCAGTCAAAATCTCCTCTCGTCCATCTATCGTCTGTCGTCCGCATGATAGGTCTCGTAGCCACTTTTGTTATACTACTTTCCTTACTGCATCCTTTACTCTAGTGTGATCCATTATTCATTTATTTGAATTTCTGTGATTTAATCTAATAGTCAACATATTCCTTCCATATTCTCTCAACAGTTAGCTCTCTCGGGGTGCCTGTAACCTCTAGAAAGCGCGCTCCCAGTCGAAGAATATGTGAATAGCTGGTAGGAAGGAAATCAAACAATTCCAGCAACGAAACTTCTCGCTGCCGCATCGAGCAAGTGGTTCATAGATGGCGCAGGAGAAAGGAATAATGCGGATGAGATGATTACTGCTACTGGGAGCGGAAGATTAGCACATATTGCAATAACGACAGCAGTCACAACCTTAGCTATAATAAATAGGTTACTATCCATCACCAACACGTTTTTCAAGCGAGGCTATTCATGCAATTTTTCCCAAAATTAGCTGATCACGTTGATTATGCAACTAATAATCTTCTAACACTTTTAAGCTTGGCATTAGCAGATAGCTGGCTGAAGTCTCTTTTCTACAATATGTAGACGTTTTTCATCTAGCCCTTATTTTTAGAATTGGAAATAAATTAACATACAACTGAGGTGTTCTAAATTACAGTTTCTTTGTTGCTTGCGTGCTTTGTTATGGGCAAAATCTAGAGTCACATACCATCTTCAGGGGGAAATGTAGATTCATGGGTCCTCTTGTTACTACGATGTGTATAGTGCAAAAGATGCCTTGCTATAATTCTACTAATACTTTAGTCTCAGTAAAATTCTAGTTGATCTTTGACAACATAAACGGTAGCAGTAGATAGCACCAAATAGTACACAAGATTGTTCATATAAATATTAATTCAAAACTCTACCTGCAGTTATTTTCATACTGAGTAAGGTTACAGTTTCATAACAAGATATATCGTATATGTAGTGCCTGCACCTTTCATTTTGTAATAGCTGTCAAATAAAAGTAAGTTAATGTTAATTACTGTTCCAGGACGTCTTGTATAGTAGTACAAATGGTTCGTTGATAATAAGAAAAGAATTCACAGAAATGGTGACAAGATTATGTATGCCATTTTCTAATCAAATTATAACGTGCTGTATTATTATGGGTCTTTTTTTCGGGTACGACGATCAACAGTTGCATCCAGTGAGTTATTATAGCTGCTCGTGCGGTCAGAAGCAAGTAATGTCTAATTACGTTTCAGGAATCTTTGCCAGTTGCTTTTACGCAAATTTTCGATGCATCTTCTATAAAAACCTTCACTCACTACGTACAGCTATATTATTCTGGAAAATTCAGATATTTTGATTATGGAAAAGACAATAGTAAAGTGTACGGAAGAAAAACGCCACCCGAATACCAGCTTTCCAGAATGAAAGTTCCCAATTACTTTATACGGGGAGAAAACGACCTTCTTGCAACAAAAAAGGTAAATTTTTGTGTTTGTAAGCGTGCAGTACTTAAAATAAGAACTTTCAGAATGTCGAGCTATTGCACTCTCGTTTACCGCCAAATGTGAAGCCATTTCCTATTTATACGGTTAAATACAAAAAGTTCTCTCACACCGATTTTGTGGGAGCAAAAGATATGATGCAACTGCTTTATAATCACATTCTTGATTTCTTGAGGCAATATGGATCAAAATTCGTTTAACATCTTTCAAACTGAGATATTGCAAATGATATGATGGGGCCACAATTATATATAACAGCAATAAGATAACATGAACAAGAAGATAACACGTATTGCTTGAGTAAGAAAGAGATAAACATAGTAGCAAATATTCGAGAAGGCTTGACGTTTAATTTAATTATGACATTTGTCAACTAAACATGCCTACTAAAATATTTTTTTCGTATGGCCATCTCTTTCTTACTCAAGCATTCTATTTGGTTATTCATGTTATCTCATTGCTGTTATATACCGTGTGTCCACAGGAGGACGCACCATAGGGATAACCTAATAGAATAGAAAGATCGGGTAATTCTGTGATCGCCGCAACGCTAAAACGTTGTTTTCTAGCTTCTGACTCGCCCCTGTATGAAACAAATGTTACTTGTGACATTTTATATGTGTGATTTAATGAGATTTGATATTGTTGTAAATGGTACAAGAAAAGGGACGGTGCACACAGCATTGGTGGATATTTATATTCTATTAGCATTATTTTATCTCTACGGTGCGTACTACTGTGGACAATGAGATTTGATATTGTTATAAATGGTACAAGAAAAGGGACGGTGCACACAGCATTGGTTGATATTTATATACTATTAGCATTATCTTATCTCTATGGTGCGTACTCCTGTGGACACACGGTATAATTATGGCCCCATCCGTAAAATCTTCACTTCGTTGCCTTCTTGTCAGTTTTTCTTTATACTTTTTACTAGATTGAATTTTACAATTACACATAGCATAATTAATTAATTACACTATTAATACTCCATTCTTCATACTACATGTAGAGTTATAGAGATATTGCTAATAAAACTACAGTTTTTATATGTAACACAGTTTGATTACCAGAGCTTCTATTAAAAATAATACAGCATTTTGTTGTAAGAATTTTGAATTAAGTGTAACAATAAAAGAAAGTTATCATTATCAATATTAAAGTCGTAATCGTATATGTACTATCCGGGCAATTGAAAGTTAACCACTGACTGGTTAAATACCAAAAATAGAAAAGCTAAATCACGCCAGCATTGAGAATAGTAAGTCACTTTATTTATTTGTTTGTTTGTTAATGGACGAGGTCTTAGCATGCAGAGTATCAGGTACCTTAGACACCGATTGCTGTGGTCATATGGTCAAAGTACTACTTAGAATTTTGCCGAGACTAAGGAGTTCCAACCCTAGCAAGGGATCTTTTATATGCTACACCTCGTAGTAACCTGGGACCAACGGCTTTACATCACTTCAAAATGATGGCATTCTGTAGAGGCTTTCATTCGCATTTTTGTATTTTTATTCAATTTTGATAGTTTAAAGTGACATTATTAACTCCATAACAACCTTCATAAACACTCTATGATTCACAAGAGAAATAAAAGCGTTTTAATTCACTAGAGAATTAAAAAAGTTTAATTCACTAGAGATTTTAAAAACGTTTCAATAAAGAACAACATATTTTTATGATTTCGACAAATACTTACATTCAATTATTCTTTCTCTTTGTAGTGTGTAATATATAATTATCTTAATTTGAATATTTTTAATGTCATTTATTTCCAATTTTGTGTATAGCTGTAAGCAAGTGACAAGTGTCACTTTGACGTTTGGCACACAGTAAGTGTGCTGTTTTATTTGTTGTTTGATAAGTGATTTAAGAGCAGCAGGAGCTATAAATTTGAATATTTTTAAATTTTTTATTCAAAATTTCATCAAAATTGAATAAAAACATATATACGCCACGTGAATTAAACATTTATTAACTCAAAGATTTGATCTCACTCGCACTGCGTGCTCGTGAGCCCAAAATCTTTTCGTGAATAAACATATGTTTAATTCACTTGGTGTATAATATTTATTGAAAACCTTACCGGGACCAGTAGTCAGAATGCTTAACCGCTGAGCTACCGACCCCGGCTAAGTCACTTTGTAATTTAATTCATAAAATGACTGTTTGATTGTCATTCAGTGACACTTCAATGACAACCTTCACATTTGACATATACAGTAGAAATTTTAGAAGACATATACGATGTTTTCTAGAAATGTGTTAGTAATCCCAAATCCAAATTAAGTATTCTTTCAATAATGTTTGTTAAAAAAAATACAATAGGATATTAAAATTGTTAAATATTCTTATTGTGTAACAATTCCTTAAGCCATATCATCCAAGTCACTTGAATCACTATCGGTCAGGTTTATTATTATTTATGGCAAGGGTTTATTCGATAGCAAACTGTTTTCGCTATCAATAACATGACGAACACAGTTTACTTATAACTTCTTGTCAATTTCTAACACTTGTTTTCGGACCTGGTCCACTACTGTACCATTCAAATTTGGCGTATATTTGTTTTGCGAGTGTTCGCTTTAAACTGACTCCACTAAATTGGGTTTAATATACTATAACGGATCCTATAGCTGCGTTTCATTAAGTGATAGCTGCAGAGAAGTCGCCTTCTGATGCTTGCAATTTTTATCTCAGCTTGAGTTAACATTTAAAATTAATCTAAATTTAATGAATCTTTAGATACTTATATTATATGCATTTTAATGCGGTTTTGTTATTGTAACAATAGTATGGTGACAGCCGCCAAAATATATGTTCTTTACTTTCGGCCATACAAGCAGGAAATGGAAATGATTCGGTTGAAGAGTGTTTCATCGATGATTAGATGATTACGTAAGATTTGCTGATTTTTTGAGCTATAATATTTAATAAAGCACATTTAACATTGTTAAAAGGTATTTCAAAATGATGGGTCTTCATAAAATTTAAAGTGTCTGCTTTTTTGTACCTCTATTTGGAATTTTTTGGGATTGCCACGAGTAGTAAGAAGCATAATCAAGAACTATGACTAAGTTTGCTGATAATTTCGACAAAAGCATAATTTCAAACTAAATTTCAAGTAATTTTGAGTACATGTCTTGAAGGCAATGTACTGAGCAGTGTTTAAAATTTTTGGCTAATAAAAGTAAACATTCTTCAACCCAACTATTTTTATTTCCTACGTGATTATTCTTTGGCCACGATATGACGGAGCAGTACAGCATTTTTATGCTCTTACCAAATTTCTGAATAGTATTACAGATACTCCAAAATATGGAGCGACTACGAGGGCACCATTGCCGCAAGCTATCTCAGTGAAGTCGACTGGACTCCAAATAAAATACCGAAGCTACTTTTAATTATTAAGGGCCCCAACAAGTTTTTAATTACGGCGACGGTGCCCAGATAGTGTCGAGAACTCATCAACTCAAATAAGGTAGTCCAATGCCGAATTAATTCCGAAAGAAAGTCACACAAAGCAGGTTGCAGCAACGAAATCCGACGTAATAATAGTAGTAATGTATTTCAATCGGTAATAAATGCATATCATAGCCCGTACAGTGAATAATTATTAAATACGTCTGATGCACCCCAAATCACACATTATGCTAAATTAGCTTGCCAGTATAAAATTATAACAAGTAATAAACAATTGAATACTACAAAGAGACTTGTTAATTTAAACAAACAAAAGTAAAACTATTGCTTACAAATTGAATAACAAAACAGCCGCGGTCGTGTAGTAATAAAATTAACTAAAGCTACCATCGGAAGGTTACTGAGGGATTCCAGTTAGAAATTCTGGCGCAATTAGTACAGCAGTAATTAAAAATACACACAAGTCTCTTCCACGTTGTGTTTACTCCCAGGCACTAACTTAGCTTTCGGCTGACGAATTCATCACATCTGGTAACTTGGCCAAGGTCGCTCACAATGCAGAATTCGCCCACGAACCACGAGCTGATTAATGACCCATCTAGGAAGAACGCTACACCGGAGAAATCTTGCATGCGGATCAGCGATAACCACAGCAAAGATCCGAAAGTGCAGACAAAATCGCCAAAACTTTCCGCTAACCGGAAGTTGCTGTGAGAACAACACGCCATCAGAATATTTTCGCTCAAACCACGAGGTGAACAAAAGAAACTGCACAAAGACTTCATGAGGGCCACGTTTGCTCCATATGCCGACAAGACTGTTACACGATCCGTCAAAAGACGAAGGAACCAATTTCTATGAGGACGCTCGGGGTCACGAAGCCGTTTAAATCGAATAGGACCAAATATTCTCCATCAGACCAAACTCAATGCACCAAACAGACTCCACAAAGCGACTCCACGGCATTCGTGCAAAAACTTACAAACGAACAATAACTCATCACACCATATTTAAGGTTCTATAGCAACGTTTTTTTGACACACAAAGTTTAAAAAAAAGGACAGTCGACAACAGTAGATTCTCCGAAGTTAAGACACCTGAGTTAAAGAAAGCGATTTGAAGAATTGCGTATACAGGTACATACAAGGAAGTAAATGTAGGCCACCAAACAGTTTAAAGAATTTTAAAAATCGCATTTTCTACCTTTGAGGCTAACTGAAGTTAGAAAAAGTGCCACTCCAGATCAAAAACCAAACGTAGTTTGTGCATGACAGCGTTCCAGCACATTTTAGCTTAACTGCATGTTGACATTTGAACGCTGTAAGTCCGAATCGTCGAATAAGTCGAGCAGGTCTCAATATTTGCCTTTTGGACTACACAATCTAATCTCTTGGTTTTTTTTCTGGGACACCTTGAAACGGTCGATACTTACTAATTATTGCTTATTAAGTATTATTTTTCTTAGAATTTCAATGGTAACTACTTATTCTTTTCAGGCTTAAATAATTACCACTTTTAATGTTCTAATGAGACTTTTTTTCAACCGGATAGCCATATGCCATGGTTCAGTCTGGTTAACTCAAATATATAATCAAGTACACATCAAATAAAGCGGTTTATTTTATATACCTATTTACAGTTTAAAATAATAACTAAAATATTCCATGTATTTTCAAATAAAAGATCTGGATTTTAACGTCTTTCCTGGGCAGGTTAGCACCTACTGGGTTAGGCAACCCACGATACTTCTCCGGTCGTACTAACTCGGCCGTAGGACCAGGAAGATCGTAGTTGGCGAAAGCGTCCTCTACCCGGCTAAACTGGAAACAGAGAAACTAGGTTAAGTTTGTACATTTATCATGGGCATTAAATAAGGTTATATTTTCTTTTATTTCGGGGGTGTTGTGATTGAACTTGATGTAGGTCGTAATTCCTATGCGTCGAGGCTATTCTGCAGTGCCCGTAAAATCTTGTGTAACAAGTGGAAAGACGGCAGAATTAAATATCATCTCTGCCGCTAATGACTACCAAACCAAATTTACGTTTTTAAAGCTGTTACTTAAATTAAAGGGTCTTCTAGATAGTAACTGGGAGCTGGTTAGCTACGTTATGCAAGGTGAGTAAAACCCCTTTAATCTACATGAATTACTTCTGGTACAATGTTAACCTCTCAATTTTCGGCTTAGACCTCGGGAAGTTTATACGCTGAGAATTGGGGCACTGCGGAGAGCTTAGGAAATCTGCAGAACGAGGTTCCTCCAGGTAAGTAAAGCTCTGAATCTTTACGGGTACATTAACTACGGGGGTTTCGTTGCGGGCACCTAACCTCACAAATGGTTTAAATTTATGTAAAGACCTGGGGGGCCTCGCTTTTTAATTGAATTGCGTGAATGTCTTCGGGAAGCGGTTTCAAGGAGGTCTAAAACTCTTAACATACGTATAAAATCAACGAGCCACGTACTAGTTTTAGACAACGTCGAATTCGAAGGGAAAAGGTATCCAAACCCCACACAGGCGTATAAAATCAACGAGCCACGTCTGGGTTATAGGCAAGATAGCTTTTGAATCGGATCGGCGGAGACCACAGGCATTTAAATCAATGAGCCACTTTGATCTCCAACAGGAATTCGATAATTTCTGGGAAAGATTGTTTCGAAGACTGAAAATCAAAAGGTTTTTCGGACGGGATCAGGACTTGAACCCCAAGAGGCCCAAGGCGGGAGCGCCGGCTCGGAACGCTGGATGCAAGTTCCAGTCTCAACGTACGCTACCTGTATTTATACATTACCCAACGCCGTAATTCGTGCAGGATTTTAGGCAGGGATGCGCTGAACGACGACGGCTCGTGGCCCCGCGCACCTCGATGGTTTCTTCGCCTAAACTCGAGCCCCGCGCTTTGCGATGTTATCCTTGAATTGTGACGAAGTTTTGGCGGCGGTCAAATTCGAACGCATTCCAATGCGTAAAACTACGATTTCGGCCGGCGCTAACGTCACAACCTTATATCGTTATTTTATACCACACCTATTGAAGATATTGAATATTTGAGAAACCACATAGTTGCATTGTATGAAGCATCTGCTATATGCACTCGTATCTGGTATTTTGAATACGATCGCCAATCAATGAAAAAGAGAACAGATCCATGTATTTTATATTTAACGTACTCTAACTCATACAATTAGGACATACATGTATGCACACAAATCTTTCTGTAAGAACTTACCAAATGGATCCCTCCCTGAACTTTTTCTTACTTGTTTAGGATCTCCCTGTGTAAAAATGTTGTCATTTGTTAGCCGTCAATTATATTTAGTAGTGTTCAACGCATTCAACCAATCATAAACCATGAACATTTGAATTTTGACCGATAACAATCGTTTTACACACAATAAACAGAAACTTTGTATTTATTGAGCTCACCTTTGACATTATTAAATTAATTTGACATTATCAGCAGTCAAAATGATTGGTTTTATGCATAAATCCCCCGAATGCCATTCAAACTATTCATTTAGCCGATTAAACTTGGAAGGTTAGCCCTCAAACACATAATTTCGTAAAATATCCCTGCCACAAACTCCTCTAATTCGTGTCGGTGTTTGTGCTCTTCATTTTTTCCTAGGCAACACGTTTGCAGATAATATTTTAATTTAATCGACTAAATTAATAGTTTTTACGGTATCATACCTATTAAATAATGTACAACACTACAGGCCGTGTTTACACGATCAAAAGTACCATGATTGCAATCAACCGTTTCTATTTTCGGGTTTTTGTAAACAAACTTCCCGGTACTTTTAATAGCGATATTATCACAGAAAACAATTACTTATTATGCCTATTACTTGTGTTTTTTAAAACTATTGACACAGCTTCAAACGGAAGTACATTTTGTTTAATAATCATATCTGGTTACTGAACGCTGCCAAACACCCAAACAAAGAAATCCAAGCCGTACGTTTTAACATAGTGTAAAAGTGTCTCCGATTTTTACGCTACATAACCTATAAATTTCTTCCGTCGTGTTTCCTTTGTAGTGATTAGTCTTCTAGCAGTGGCTACAAGTATTAATTCTATTGTTCAGATTTCCCAAAAATTTGCAACAACGGGATTATTGGTCTAAATTTTGCAAAAGCAAGAATTGGACTCCGCCTAATGCTTCACGCTTATGTGAGGTAAGTAGTTTTTAATAAAATTGTATCTACAATAGTATTGCTTTTTATTTGTTGCAGCGTCAGTTTGAAGTATCATGCTATTATGGAAGTTAATAAGCGGCAACTTATAACCAATGTGATAAACTTGAACGACGACAGCAGCAAACCAGAAAACTTCCATTAATGAATGCAAGTGGACAGAAGAAGTTCCTTGTATTTGGAATAAACGAAAACGCAAGTATAACGGGTAGAAGCAGCTCCACCTATTTCGGCGGCCCTGCAATACGAACTTCCGACTTTTTATTTCATTTGCACCAAGAAGACAGCAGTTATTTTGAGAGCTAGCTTATCTACTTTGAAATTGTTTCGGTAAGTCGAGATGTGAGTTCCAAGATTGATATTACATAACCTATAAATTAGTTCAGATTTCTAATTATTAATTAGACAAATAATTCGCCCAGCAAAATCAAACAACAAGACGGTTATCACCAACGAGCAGGTAAATCATGCTGTTATAGAAGTTAATAAGCGGAAACTTATGACCGATGTGATAAACTTGAACGACGACAGCAGCAAATCAAAAAACTTCATGCAGAAACCATTGATGAATGCAAGTGGACAGAAGAAGTTCGTTGTACTTGGAATAAACGAAAACGCAAGTATAACGGGTAAAAGCAGCCCCACCCCCTTTGGCGGCCCTGCAATAGATCTTATTACAAACAATGGTGATCAGCGTAGACAGCAAGTATTTGTCGATAACAAGGGTCAACAAGGGTACAGCTTGCAGAATCTAGATTGACTCTCAAGGTAGGCCATGAAAGGCGCTGTGATAATATTTAATTTCACTGAATTGGCAATTTGTGGAAAGAAGTAATTGTCACACATGCAAAGTTTGGTTATATTTTAAATGACAAGTAATCAGTAGCGGTGGATAGAGGGATTTCGTTTGCGCAGTGACTAACGTCATATAACAGATTATCTGTGTTTTAAAGTGTGGAAATTGCTGTTGCTGTTGATTTTGTTAATTTTGTTATTGGGTTATTGCTATTGTTATTGTCGCTATTTTCGTGTGTGTTGTTAATTCTGTTTAGAAATGCGCCATACCACAATGTTGAGTACGCCTCCGATTTATTGTGTCGTTTCGCTTAAATAAGGTTAACAATTTAATGTCAATATGATAGATGTCAAAAGTGTTACCAATACAAAACTTGGAAACTACTAGATTCTAACATTAGTTCCAATTTTCACCGTGCTTCATCTAGAACCTGTAAGCTGTACCACATCGGTTTTTGCACATAATGTATAGTCAATTCGTAATAAAATTGATGATTTATGTATTTTCATTAACAGCTATGCTAATAAATTCTCTGTTATTTGTTTAACCACACATCACTTAGCTGTTAATTAAACAATAAATTGTGATATTACGATTTCTAAGAGGAAAGCTTGAATATGATTAGTTCATACCTAGATAACCGAAAGCAATTCACATGCTGTAATGACCTCAAATCCACTGTGGAAAATATACTTCAGCGAGTTCTTCACGGCTCAATATTAGGTCCCGTGTTATTTTTAATTTTCATAAACGATCTGCACAATGGCTCACCAGAAGCCGACATAACGCTGTTTGCAGATGACACTACGGCAATAAAGTCAAATTCTAATCTAAGTGTTTTACTTAACGAGATAAAAGCAGTACAAAATCATTTATCAATTTGGTTTACTGCAAATGATCTGATACTAAACCAGCAGAAAACACAGATTATGGTCTTCTCTCAACAAAAAATAAATGGTTTTACAGACCCTAATAGCATGAAATTTCTAGGGGTCTGTATGGATCCATTACTTTCGTGGAATATGCATATTGATAATAATATATCGATACATATCTCGAAAAACTAATTTTTAATAAGACAACTAATTATATGGTGCTGTTTCAAAAGATTATGAGAAATAGCTAACCATTCTCTAATTGCATCATTATGCTGTAATATGCTGGTGGCACTCGTCAAGCTCCTCACGTGTTTTTAAGCTTCAACCAAAGAGCATAATGCTCTTTGCTTCAACGTAAAGCTGTAATAGTATTTTACAGTAGAAGTCCGTTAGGATAGCCTTTACTGCCGAGCCAGAGAATTTGTGAGACGAGCTCGAAGAGCGAGTCGAATAATACTGGCGAGGCAGTAAAGGCCCTAACGGACGTGTATTGTACAATAGTTTTTGTAATACCTACATACAATTCGGTCATATCTATATTTTTCTAATTTATTTTCATCCAAACGCTAGGTTTGTGTAATGACATTTTAGAATGATTGAGAGTGCGTAGAACGTTGCAACTGTTGTTTATAAATGTCAGTTATTTCCAATTTCGTGTATAGTCTGTTTTTTTTGCTTTATGATTCATGAACTGTCAATGAGTTATTTTATAAGCACTATTATACATAACTAGTGAGTCACCCGAACTACGTTTCGGTTCGCAAAATTGAGAGAGATTCATCAATATAAATTTAAAAAAAAAGGATGCATCGGCGGGATCGAACCCGGGGCCACCCGCGTGATAGGCCAGCACCCTACCCCAGGACCACCTCTCTTGTTTGAATAATGCGCGCACCCGAGCTAATAGAGCACGGCGTAAGGCGCTCCGCCCTGCTGCCTAGAGGTGTTAATTAAATTAAAACTTGTTCGCACTTTTTTTGAAAATAAAAACCGGCCTACGATCTAAATCTAAAAATTAGCAAACTTTTAAGCCATCGTACAACTTAATCGGTCCAGTATCTTCGGAGGAGATAGCGAACAAACATAGACGCAAACACGCAAACACGCAAACATAGGTACAAAGAGAGCACCGATTTTATGTTATAGATGAAAGCTAAAATTACTGAACCATTGACATTAAATAAGGTATTGCTTTATTTTAAGAACGTTTATTTAAACATGGTTGTTATCTAACTGTACAGAAACGTCATAGAATTTCTAGACAACGATTTATCTTATATGTTCTAATGTAAAAATATATTATTTAACAACTTGCTTGCAGATCTGTGTTGTAGAAGTTATTATTTATGCTAAACATATAACAGGGATTAACTATTTTTCAACATTGCCTAAAAATGTCACCTCCCAGTTTAATTTAGTTCCTCTCTTGCACATCGCACTAAATTATTCAAAGTAAAAAAATCCCAAATTTTCTTCTTGATATCCTCCCTGAAACTATACTTCTCCCAAATTAGAAATTCCTTTTTCTTTTTCATATTGTCATTCGGTTTTTGCTGGAGTTGTGACTTTGCTTCATTTAGAACATTAAACACAGTTGAATTCAAAATCTAGCATTATAAGAAATTGTTAGAAATGTTATATCTGTTTAATTCTTAATACTTACATCAAAGATTTGCCCAAGTCTTCCACTGATGGCCGTTTTACTTAAGTTGCCATTGATATCAAGTGTCAACTTGACAATCCCGGGAATCTTGATGTTGACGTTAGGTATATTTTGTAACTAAACTGTTGTACACTGCTAAAATAATATAAATGCAAGGCCTGCTCTGAATCATAAAGCAAAAAAACAGACTATATGCTTGTAAGCAGTTTTAAGTTGTAACCAGCTCGTAACTTATGACATCTGTAGAAAATGATGAAGATATTCCTAAAGACGTTAAGATTCTGAATGAGCAAGTTATTTTAGCGTATGTTCAGGAGTTATAGCAGTTTTTTGCGCCTTCTTCTATGTGGAGTTGAACGCTAGCTTGCTGCTGGATGTGTGTGACAAACGTCACTTTGACGTTTGGCACACAGTTTAGCAGGCCGTGGTCTTTACGGACACTTTTTACGGCCGGGCCGTAAAGAGGTTGCTTACGCAGTAGTAAACAGTCCTTAAAGAAATATTTAACAAGTAGGTATTACAAAAAGATCATTACTGGTTTGTCCTACAGAAGTGATGTAAAAGCAAAATTTATTCAGTTGCGTATTTTAACTTTCCCGCGTATCTACATTTATTACTGGTTACTCTGTGTTAAAGGTAACATGCATCTTTTTACTACCTACAAGAATGTTCATTCTTATAATACTAGGAATTCGACCAAATTTTTACAGGCTGAATGCGGATCGCAATGGCCTTATCTATTATGGGGCTGTATTTTTTAACTGTCTGCCTGGGCACGTGAGGGAACTTCCAATGCCAGTTTAAAGTTACACTAAAAACATTTTTAATAAATAACGCTTTATTCAACATGAATAAATTTTTAACCTTTAATTTCAATGACCGGCTCTAAGCATGTTTTACGTACTGAATTAGGAATAAATATATATAATTAAATGTGAACTGTATATATTGTATGTATTTGGTGTAGCATTTGTCGTAGTAGACGTGTGCAAAAAATTCTTTTTCTTGTCTCAAATAAAGTATTTCTTTCTAACGCGCAAAACTTTAAATGCGGCATGCGCCGGGGGCTACAACTAGTTTTTTATTATACCTGCATCAGAATCGCCATTTAAAGCACGCCTGAGCGTGCGAATACAGGCGATTAAAGCTCGCCGAGCTTTAAAGGTTGTCAAGGAAACGACTGAATGCAACAACGGACATGGACGCGACAAAAACGTAAATAATTCTCGTAACTATAGTCGCAATATTATTATGCCCTCTTGATTTATCACGACAAAAATTATTTCTAAGTTTTTAGTGTGTAATTTATTTCCAGTATTGGAGGTATAATAAAAAATAGCGTAAAGTATTCATGGATAACTGGTCTTTAAAACACTTGCTCTATTTCGAGCACTCCGGCTACGCCGTCGTGCTCGAAAACTTGCGCGTGTTTTAAAGACCTTGTTATCCACTCATACTCTAATATACTATTATGTGATAAATCGTTACAAAGTATATAAAACCAATAAGAAATAATTTATATATTTATGCAAAAACTATTACATCCTACTATTTTTAATGTAAAACAGGCTATAATAGGGAAATACAAGGTTAATACAAAAAACACGTGGCAACACTAGTTATTCAGGTTAGGTCTTACTGCTTTCCGTAATTGCATTCGTTAATTCAATTTATTTAAAAATTCAAAGTTCTCTTATTTTTGTGTTGTTCTATTACATTGTTAGTTGTATTCTTACATCGTTATCATTAATATATTGTTATACAAAGTATAGAAGTGCTTTATGTGCCATAAGATCTTCAATCGTAATTTGACGCGTAATTATTTCAGAGAAAACTTGTAAAGTTTTTTGTAGAGAAAAAAATCTGCCTCTATTTACGCCATCATTTGTCATTTTACATTTCGGAAAACCGAAAAATTAAATAAAATACAATTACCATTTCCACAAAATCCAGTGGTGCTTGCAATTATTGAATGAAATTAACTTGCTGTTTATTTTTTGCTTCTGTCAAATGTGGTGACAAACATGGCACTTATTTTACGTGAACTGCTTCCAGCATACCATCATTTCGCGATTTGCACTTTTTCGTTGAAAGAATACATTTTTTATATTCAAAACTTGACAAAAACGTGAGAACAAGTCTGTTAAGACCAATTTGACAAATGCAAAGAAATAAACAGCGAGCTAATTTTTTCACGAAATCAGTAACAAAAAATTAAATCAGATATATGTTCACTGCCACCAACAGAAACCAAACGGCATTCTTTTCAAGTATACCACCAGGCCCAAAATTGGTAGGGTAATGAATTATCCCCTTTGGGGGCTTTGGAGTTGGCATAGTCGTGAAACATATTTTATCCAGCTACAAAAATCGGTAAAGGACTTTACTCAGAACTTCCCTCGAAAGTGACAGCTTTGAAACTAAAAATTTTGATAATTGAAATTTATTTTTTTAAGGTGGCCACCCTGTGTTTAATGAGTTAGGCTCCAAGGTGTGTGTCTCCTACCCACACACCTAGGGAAGCCCTGTATGCAGTTGGCACAAGGGTGACCCAGGGGTCACAGACCGGCGTTTACAAAGCCCAGTGTTCTCAAGACTGTACTCTTGCCTTCTCGTGCGGAGCTGTTCCAGCTTCTTGAGCAGAAAGGGGCGGATCGAAGGGGCAAACGCGGGACCGCCGTTAGAGGTGTCGCACCAGGAGCAGTCCTGGTTCCGAGATGCGGCAGACCTTCGATTGAGGTGTCGGGCAGCCTAACCGATGACTAGTATCCAAAATAAGTTTTCACAGTAAAACTGTCTGTAAAAAGGTGAGGCTACCCTGTCCCACAACTGTGGGGGGCTTGCGTATTACGTTGGCATATTGCTGCGCAACCGTGAGTGAAGATGCCGCAGGCAGATATGTTGCAACTGTAGAAATGCATGGCAGCAAATATATGTGGTAGATTCTACCCTCGACAGTTACTCGTCTGATTAATACGAGTACACTTTATCAAGGGACGACCCAAGATATCATGGACGAACGCTTACACAACCCAGTACTAGACTGTGCTCTTGCCTTCTCGTGACAGAACTGTTCCAGCTTGTTGGGCAGAAAGAGACGGGTCCAAGGAGTGAACGCGGGGCCGCCGTTTGAGATGTAGGACCAGGAGTAATCCTGGCCTAGTATTCGAGACGCGTGAGAGATCAAAGCCGTCATTTGAGGTGTAGATCACATGTAGCCGGATGTACTAGTATCCCAAACGAGTTGGGCAGTCGATTGAGGGGCAGGGCCAGGAGCGAGTCTGGTTCACGTTCCGAGACGCGTCACGACCATCGTTAGAGGTGTCGGCCTGGTTACACTGTAATAGTATCCGAGACGAGTTTCCTCGGAGCAAACCGCAAACTGAGTCCACCCTATTTCTCAATTACGGGGGCAAGCATATTACGTTGGCGGATTGCTATGCAGAAGTGGGTGAGGACGTTAGAAAGAAGGTGTGCACGGTACGGCAGAAATGCTGAACCGAGTACAGAAATCCATTGTCAAGAATTTACTTTCGAACTCGTCAACATTTACACGAGTACTACGACAAAATTTTGCATGCAGATTAGATTTCTTCTTGGCTCGAAACCTAATATACTGATGGGGCCATAATTATACCGGGTGCTGACTTGCGCGACGCACCATAGGAATTTGCATAGTAAATTCTTTATGTTCAATTATTTGCTCCCCTAATTATTTTAGAGTTAAAGTGTAAATACATTTTTTGTAGCGAAAAAAATACTGCATCTATTCATGCTGTTGCTAACAATCTTGCATTTTCCGGAACCGAATGAATGCAAAAAACAAACTAGCATTTTCACAAAAATCAGTGATGCCATGGAATTATTGAAACAAGCCAATGCCAACGCAAATGCGTGCGGCGGCGGCGCGACAATATGTGCTGTTTGTTTGTTTGTCATTGATGTTTGACGTTTATAATAATTCATTATTAATTATGTTCTGCTTAATGTCTCTAAGGTACCTAGACCTTGCCCATAACAAAAATGGTTTTACGAGTATGGTGGACGTTCGTTAAAGTAAGCTCCTTGTTTATTGTAAAATATCCGTATCGGCAATTCCAAACAGTACAACCATTAATAGACTGATTTATTTTAAGTTTAAGGCTACAGGCAGGTTATTAAATAATTGTAGGTGCAATAATGAGGTTCAGAACTTACACCAAAAAGAGAAAAACGACAATACGTTCAATCTTTTGACGGCAGTGACTGGATGATCGCCCCGCACTCACTTGCGTTGGCATTGGCTTGTTTCAATAATTCCATGGCATCACTGATTTTTGTAAAAATGCTAGTTTGATTTTTTGCATTCCTTCGGTTCTGGAAAATTAAAAATTGTTAGCAACAGTACGAGTGGATGCAGTATTTTTTTCTCTACAAAAAATGTAGTTACACTTTATCTCTAAAATAATTAGGGGAGCAAATAATTGAACATAAAGAATTTACTATGCAAATTCCTATGGTGCGTCGCGCAAGTCAGCACCCGGTATATATAACAGCAATGAGATAACATGAACCACAAGATAGAATGCTTGAGTAAGAAAGAGATGACCATACGATAAAATATTTTAGTAGGCATGCATGGTTGACATCTATCATAATTAAAATAGGTATCAGGCCTACTCGAATATTTGTTACTATGTTTATCTCTTTCTTACTCAAGCTTCTTGTTCATGTTATCTTAGTGCTGTTATATACGGATGGGGCCATATAACAGCAATGAGATAACAAGAATAACAAAATACAATGCTTGAGCAAGAAAGAGATGGACATACGAAAAACATATTTTAGTAGGCATGTTTAGTTGACAAATGTAACAATTAAATTAAGCGTCAAGCCTTCTCGAATATTTGCTACTATGTTTATCTCTTCCTTACTCAAGCAATACGAGTTATTTTCTTGTTCATGTTATCTCATTGCTGTTATATATAATTGTGGCCCCATCGGTACTTTCGGTCAAATATATTGCTGTGATTTCTTTCACACATCCTGACTTTGCTTATAAATGTTTATAATCTTAGGGTTCTTGTCAAATAAAAATCTCGTCACTTACCTGTAGCACAACCTTAATAACATGAACAAAGAGTAACGATGTTAACCTGACTCTTTCTCTCGGGTAACCGTAACTGTCAGAAAAATTACTTTTAAAGCCACACCTAAATTTTGCAGTTCAATTCAAATTAAACGCACAAGTAGGGGGCAAAAATAAATATAATTTAAATTTCAGTTCAGGTAAAACAACACTATGCAACTAATTGCGTGTAAATAGACAATAAAAATTAATATTACGTTATAATGAACACAAATGAATTTCTATGATTAAATGTCAATGAATTAAGGCTTAATAAAATCAAATTGTCTTTACAGAGTTATAATCGAGTTACTTGTTTAACCACTCCCACAAAATATTTGTCACCATAGATACTTGTGGCTTATAAATAAACGAACAAATAAATGATTTTACAAGGACAGTTTTTATTTTTTAATTAATTAACTAAAACCTACCAGGCCTTTTTACGCAATTCTAGTAGTTTTGACTTCGGCTTTCTATGTTTTTGTTCTATTCTGTTCAGAATGTATAATTATTCCCAGTCACGTAAACTTTGGAGTATTTTACCGGATTCTCGGGCGATGGACGCTGGCCTGCAGTGCTACTTCCCTCGATGCGGGTACAATTTTCTCGCTCCTGCTCTCCTACAAAATCATTGAATGCAGTATTGCACTTGTACGGCAGCTAAATTAAATTGTATTATGTTGCTCGACCTTGATATTGCTTTTTGCGGGCTCGTAAGAGTGACGATGTGCTGCACGGCTTGGGAAACGCTAAGCTAATTTTTTACTTTTAAAATTGTTAAATTGCGTTTGTATTCGACGATTTGTAGTAATTACAATTACAATAGGCAAATAATTTTGCTAAAAATACAGGTTTACAAATAAATTTTGTTGGAGTTGAAATTTTACCGACGCTCTTTTCAACGGTTATTTTCAGAAAGACTGTTTCAGAACTGTTATTTCAGGCAAAACAACTCCTGCAGTCCCACTAGCGGTTTTAAAAGCTAGCTGCAGCTGTAATTCGAGTAAGTATTAGTAAGAAAATTATTGATTGCATCTTTTCAGAATCAGGACCATAACAACTGTCGTGCTTAAAAATAAACGTATGGTTACCGCAGAATGGTACACAACAGTAGGCCTGCCAGATGTTAATCAAAAATCTCCTTTAAGACGCCTTAGAAATGAGATCGTTCTGCACATCAAAGAAAAGAATTTTAAGAGGCTTCTGGGTTAAAATTTCTAAGCCAGTCCCCATACAGTTCCGATCTAGCACCGTCCAATTACTTTCTATTGCCTCGAGTAAAGGATAAAATGCGTGGTATGAGATTTGGAACTCCCGGAGATGGTGAACAGTGCAATGACAAAAGCCCCATAAGACGTTCTCACTGTTACCAAAAATGCAATCAGGGTTAATGTAGATGAAAGATTTTCTAACAATGAGTTGAATGCATGTTTGCCATATATAAATCCGTTTTCAAAATTTGCAAAAGGAGGGTTCCTTCAAAAACAAAGAACTCTCAAAACTGGCCACCTTAACTAAAGTAAAAGTGTCACTCCTACGCAACCTACAAACTGAAAAAAAACTTAAAGTCCAGAAAATGAAAGGAAAAACAGAAGAAATGTGATAACTGCCTGGCTGGTTGCTACATTTGGTTATATTTATTTATTTACAATTTTCGAGTTGCAAACAGGACGTACCCAGTAAAGCAACTTCAATTAGCAAACAAACAAAAATTTAAAAACATAAAAAGGATTTAACAAAGTAAGAGAAAGAAAATTATATGTTGTAATTTAAAGTTTAACAAAATAACAACTTAACAATGATAGTTCAGGAATTTGTAATAAGTATAACAGGTGTTCCGCCCCGATCACCCAACCGCAAGTCAAAACTTGTTAACTCAAGATTTCATAGTTAAAATATAACTTAAATTTAACTTGCAATCGGGCCCCCGCAGCAGCACGAGACCGAAAGAATACCAATCATCTGCTAGTTCACCTTATACACGTATGTATTCTCAATTGTTAAGTAACAAACGACTTCCGGGATTGGACCGTGTCATGATTGAGATCGAAGAACTCAACGTTTCGCCCACTTTCGTAAAGGGCTTCATCAGGAGGAAAAAAGCAAAAGAGCACGGTAACTCAACGTGTGAACCACGGCAGAGGCGAAACTCGACTGACTATCGGAAGAAGAAAGGCGAGAATTTATAGACAAGCGCCGTCGCGATTCAGTGGCGGAGAGCGGGGCTTAGGAATTAGTACTTTCCACATAGAAGGAAGGGGATTGTTAGGGTGTTTGTGACTCTCAATGGCTTCGCTAATCTTTCTGCTAAAGAAGAATGGGGACTTGCAGATGATGGAAGTTTCATCAAAAAGGATCTTATGACCAGTATCGCGTTGGTGTTCGGCGATGGCCGATGATGAAACGAGACCTGACTTGAGACAGCGCTGGTGCTCAGAGATGCGAGTTTTCACTGAACGACCTGCTTCACCAATGTATACAGCATTACAAAAGCAAGGGACTCTATAAACACCTTTAGATGACATAGTGTTTAATTTATCTTTAGATGAAGGAAGAACCTGTGAGATTTTGCTCGGGGGTTTGAATACTGTTTTAATGTTTTGTTTTCGAAGAAACTTCCCTATGCGGTCCGTGACTTGGTGGATATAGGGAAGAAAGACTATTGCTGCAGGAGGATCGGGTTTTGGAGGTTTGGGTGGCCGTGGATGAAGATGGCGATTGATGGCAGACTGTATATCCCTAGCACGGTAATCGTTATTGCTAAGAGCTTTCCGAATGTGATTTAATTCAGCGTGGATATTACCGGGTTGGGATATGGAAACAGCCCGGTGTACAAGCGAATTGATAACGGAAAGCTTTTGTGTAGGATGATGGTTGAGCCATCCTTTTTCTTAGCAAGCACCACAGGGGAGGCCCACGGGCTGCTGGACGGTTCGATGATCTCTTGGTTTCGCATATCTTGGACAATCTTCTCAGCTTCTTCCCGTTTGGCGAAGGGCAACCTTCTTGGATGTTGGCGTATCGGTTGAGCATCCCCCGTATTGATTTTATGCTTAACTATTTCGGTACGGCCGCTGGGATTATCTCCGCACTCGAAGACGTCTTGGCACCGGCCCGCCAGATCTTCGATCTTCTTCCGTTCTTGTTGGCTCATGCCCTTGCAAGTAGACATCACGGTGTTAATTAATGCCTTTGGGCAGCCCTTCGCCGTGCTGCCGCTGTCACTAGTAATTTTTCTCACAACGGCGGAGACCGGTGTGCACCTTGTAATGTTACATGCAGTCTGCATGGCACATTTATTCATATAAAATATATCCAGATAATTAATTTAAAAAGTTTATGTACAGTCGATGTGTTGTGAATGGTTACGGGTAACCAAAGAGAAGTAAATAAACAGAATGATAAAAAAGTTCAATTTGAAACTAGACTCGAGACGGTCATATTAAAACCGATGGTGGTTCAATTCCAACCAATTGGTATTTTTAATTGAATTTCATTAAAAGATCATTACACAGGAAGTATCTGGTAATGATATATAATAAATTCAGCAAATCAAACCGTCTATCAAGTCGACATAATTGAAGTGTTTGCAATATCATATTGAAGTTATATTACCAAGTAAATAACTTACAATATAATTAACGTAGAGCCAGTGTTTACGTGTGTGTTGTGCATTCAATTGAGAAGTGCTATCTGGGAGATAGCAACACATCCAAAGAGCTTTTTGAGGGGATTGGAGATTTCAACCAGCCAGTTACTGTTAGCTGTCCTGCTTCATTTGCAGAGGAATTCTATAGGTTGCTGATCAGGTTACGCTAAAGCGACGTTAAGGTCAGTGTGGTTTCTTAACTTTTCCTAACAACTTTTGGAATACTTCAAGGATATTTAAATTGTGTTTAATATTAGTGAACTTGTATTTAGAACTAAGAATTACTATTAATTATCTAAATTCTAATAGTGTTCTGAGTACTCGGCGATTTTAGGTCATTATATTTAGAAATTCTAACCTTTTGATTTAATTTAAGATTGGGGATGTAAATTAGGGATTTTGGGTTTTAATATTGATTAAAAGTTATCTTAAACAAACTTGACTATCCTTGCGTCATTGACAATTCAATAAACATATCTGAATGTCATTAAGATATTTAGAATATCAGTAAAAGACCTGAAAGTAACTATAAAATTACTTTATATTAATCAAATAGTTGAACAATCAGTAATACTTGTTATTAAGAAGCACCATTTAGCTGAGGGTAAGGAGTATTTCTTTAGCTTTACTGACTAGCCGGAGCAAAATTTAAAATAAATAGAAGAATATACCATGACAATATTTGTATGTCACATATTGACGTTTGTGAGGTAAGTTATTATTTTAATTTATCATATAAATAAGTGATATAACACCGCAGAGAGGCGTTCTATTACAACCTTCCTAGGATTGTGTTTCTCGTGACGGTTGCCGGTTCCCTGTTGACGTTCATCATCCTTACTGGGACCTTAAGCCCAGTCTTTACCAACGTCTTCCCAACCATGATACCATGAGTGAGCTCCTTGTCATAATCGGGTTCAATCATGCGCACTACGTTGCCCCGGCGATCGCCATCCAGGTATGCATCCACGACCCTCTCGGTTCGTCCAGGCAGAGTAACATCTTCCGCCAATACCACTCGTACTGCGATCTCTTCTCTTGGGTGTAGGGAAAGCTCCTCCCCACCCACGTGCAACACGCCGCGTCCCAGGTCTAAAGTGAACCCACACTTATTCATGACATCCATTCCCAGGATAAACTCGTCTACAATGTCAGCAATCAGGACCCGATGCTTGAGGGGTGTTTAAGCTTGCCATTGGCCACAAATATTCATCTCCCACCCCCTACTTGTTAGGGACTCGCACCCCGGCTCAAACTGGGGCAAGATTGGAACTGACCGTCTTCGCGACCAGAAGTGCCTGGCCGTTCATATTACCAAATAAATCAGTTATTTTTCTACCAGTGTTTGTTTGTGGGAATTAACCTACAAGTGTTTGTTTGTGGATTTTTGGGTCACTCGACTAAGCCAGCGAGCGTAAGCTCATACATATTATATGGTCCTTCGATTTCGGATGTGCTACAATTAATCTGTGTCCAGCGGGAAGTGCCTCGCAGCCAGCAGCAACTACCATCAATTGCAGTGCCACAATTAATCTGGGTCAAGCGGAAAGTGCCTCGCAGCCAGCAGCAACTACCATCAATTTCGTGCCACAATCAAGCTGGGTCAAGCGGGAAGTGCCTCGCAGCCAGCATCAACCTCTATCAATCGTATCGCTACAATCAATCTGGGTCAAGCGGGAAGTGCCTCGCAGCCAGCATCAACCTCTATCAATCGTATCGCTACAATCAATCTGGGTCAAGCGGGAAGTGCCTCGCAGCCATTATCAACCTCCATTACTCGCATCGCTACAATTAATCTGGTAAGCTCACCAATTCCTAAGTTAAAATTTTCCTAAATTTCCCCATAATGGCTCCCCCATCTACATTAAACTCGCAACGCGTGAGAGTTCTTGCTAAAATTACGCGCCTTGAAACTTATCTCAATGGAGTTGACGAATCCAATCTAAACGAATTTCAATTACGAGTCCGTTTAGAGCAGCTTCCTACGATATGGCGGGAATTTGACGATATTCAATCTCAAATTGAGGAAACGCACGCAGATGACAATGAATTACATGATCGCGATCGCGTAAGCTTCGAAGAGAAATATTACGCAGTAGTTGCCACTATCAATAGCCATTTATCGCAGGTTAGTACTGTTTCGCGGCAATTAAGCCCACAAATAACGAACGAATCTCAAATGTCACATCAAATTGAGGTCCGTTTACCGAATTTCGAACTGCATTCTTTCTCTGGAACTTACGACCAATGGCTAACCTTTTTTGACACATTTAACTCGTTAATTAATAACAACGCACGATTGTCAGATATACAACGTTTCCATTATTTGAAAAGCTGCGTTAAGGGCGAGCCGGCAA
Source organism: Agriotes lineatus (assembly GCA_940337035.1). Taxonomy (NCBI): domain Eukaryota; kingdom Metazoa; phylum Arthropoda; class Insecta; order Coleoptera; family Elateridae; genus Agriotes; species Agriotes lineatus. The sequence continues at coordinate 8,573 of CALNHX010007421.1, read as the reverse complement.
GAATGATCGAAACGCTATCGATTTCCAGCAGTAACTATGCCACTGCATGGGAGCTTTTAAAATCGCGTTTTCAAAATCGAAAACTAATAATAAAAACGCACGTTAGCGCGATATTTAATGTGACCCCTGTAACGCGAGTCTCAGCGGTCGGATTGAGAAAGTTTGTAGATAAAATTACTTTAAATCTTAGTGTACTAGCGAAATTAAATCTGCCTACCGATAAATGGGATGTTTTAATCAATCACATTGTTTTATCTAAATTAGATCCCAAGATTACTGCAGAATGGGAAGAGAAATCTCCCGACGAGCCAAGTTGGAAAGATTTGTGCGAATTTTTAACGAAAAAGTGCCAAACGCTGGAAGCAATTGACAACAATTTGCAAACCACAACTAATAAGTTCCAAAATATTCGTACAGGTCAATCGCAACAATTAAAAGCGCATATTGCAAATTCTAACGCTACTCAAGCTACCGCGTGTGTCCTTTGCAAACAAGCCCATTTTATAACTCAATGCGATCAATTCAAAGACTTGGATCCAGCGGCTAAATTCGAGTTGAGTCGAAAACATCTTCTTTGCACTAATTGTCTTCGCTCAGGCCATAGAGTGGCCAATTGCCATTCTACTTCCTGTCGCAAATGTCATAAACGGCATCACACTGTGCTACATTTTGAAAACACAAAGGAGCCGCTGGAAGCAACGGCCGAACCGGCAATAGTGACCTTAATAACAGCAGGAAATACACCAGCTCCACTTTACAACACCCTTTTGTCAACGGCGTTGGTTCATGTTTCTTCAAATGGTAAAACGAGGCTATTAAGGGCAATTTGGATGCAGGGTCGGAGGCATGTTTCTTTTCGGCATCGGCCTTTAAGGATTTCAAGGTACAAGCTGAAATGCAAAACACCCAAATAGTTGGAATTGGGGGCGCAACGGTCTGCAGCAATCAGGCAGTAAACTTAATTGTTCACTCCCAATATACAGCTTTCAGGCAAAACCTTCGGTTTATAGTTTTGCCAAATTTAACACGTTCTGTACCAAATTCCTCATTCGACATCTCTTGTTTACATATACCGTCAAATATTCAACTCGCGGATCCACAATTTTACAAGTCGCGTCCTATTGATATCATTCTGGGCAATAACATATTTTACAAGTTGTTGTGTTTAGGTCAAGTATCACTTGGGCCAAATTTTCCTGTATTGCAAAATACGAAACTCGGTTGGGTTCTTGGCGGCACGATGCCCATAACACCTAATTCTAATCAAGTCGCATGTAATCTAGCATCGAATCAGCAATTAAGTGATCAAATTGAATCATTTTGGAATATGGAAACCCTTCCGACGAATAAAAGTATCAGCCTTTCACAAGACGAGCAATTTTGCGAAAGCATTTTCGATGAAACTCACCAGCGACTCGCAGATGGCAGATTTATGGTTCGCTTTCCCTTTCGTCAGAACCCCCCGCAGCTAGGGTCGTCCCGAGATACAGCCACGAAGCGCTTGTACTCAATGGAGCGAAAGTTTAATAAATCCGAAATATTTGAACGAAATTACAAGGACTTCATGACAGAATACCGCGAACTTGGCCACATGACATTGAGCCCCAATCAAAACAACCATAGTAATCGCTATTTTTTACCCCATCACGTGGTTCTGAAAGAATCAAGCCTCACAACACGATTACGTGTGGTGTACGATGCTGCGACCAGGTCGAGCTCAGGAATTAGTCTGAACGACATATTGTTAACTGGTCCACAATTACAAAACGAACTTTTCGACGTGATTTTGCGTTTTCGTTTGCCTAAATATGCAATAAGTGCGGACATTACTAAAATGTAATGGCAAATTTGGATTCATCCCGACGATCGCAAATATCAAAAAATTTTATGGCGCGACAATTCTGATTCCCCAATTGAAATTTTCGAGTTGAATACAGTCACGTACGGAACGGTTTGTGCTCCATATCTAGCAATAAAATGCTTACAGCAATTAGCAATCGAACATCGCAACAGCTTACCCGAAGCCAGTAATGCGGTGTTAAATCATTTTTATGTAGACGACGCATTATGCGGTAGCGATTCATTAGAACAAACGAAACTGTTACGCGGCCAATTAATCCATTTATTGAAGGCTGGCGATTTTACACTTTCAAAATGGGCAGCGAATCATGCTGAACTAATTCCTGAAGCAGCTAATATTGCATCTTCGGGAATTATAAAAATAGGCGACCATGAAACCAAAACTTTAGGGCTCATTTGAAATTGGGAACAGGATATATTCAAATATGAAGTAGACAACATCTCACGTACCAACCACTTTACTAAACGGCAAATCCTTTCAAGTATTGCACGCATATTTGATCCTCTCGGACTAATTGGGCCAATAATAACTCGAGCCAAAATAATAATGCAAAAGGTTGGGGCTTCTGGTACAAACTGGGATCAAGCTATACCATTAGATTTGAATACCTTTTGGGTAAACTTTCTTGCTGATCTGCCAAACATAAATCAACTGCGAATTCCTCGTCATGTTAAATGTGACAACGCGTCCTATTTTGAAATCCACGGGTTCTCAGATGCTTGTCCGTTCGCGTTCGCGGCTAATGTCTACTTACGATCCTATTCGGCCAACGGTATTGTTCAAACTCATTTGTTAACATCTAAATCCCGGGTTGCACCCTTGAAGCAAATTTCCTTACCACGCTTGGAACTATGTGGTGCACTTCTATTGTGCAAGCTAATGGCGAAGGTCAAAGGTAGCCTGAACATAAACTTCGCTTCAGAATTCTTTTGGTGTGACTCGACCATCACCCTGTGTTGGATTGGCACACCGCCGCATAAATTAAAAACATTTGTTTCCAATCGGGTCGCGGAAATACAAGCAGCGTCATCACCGAGTAATTGGGCCCATGTGCGATCCGTGGATAATTCAGCAGATCTAGTCTCAAGGGGCGTCAACCCTGCCCAATTACAAGATAATTCCTTATGGTGGCACGGTCCAGCTTGGCTACAAGCCGACAAAAGTACCTGGCCAGTGTCCACGTTTACAATGCCGGCGGAATTACCTGAGCGAAAACAAGACAATGTGTTAATAACTACCGCCTCCTTAGAAAATGATGTTGTACAAAATTTGTTGAATAAAGTTTCCCGACTCACAAAACTAAAGAAAATATTAGGGTATTGTTTCCGGTTTAAGTATAACATACGCCAACCTCGCGAATCGAGAATTTCCGAACCCTTGTCAAACGACGAAATCTAAGATGGGTTCATGCACCTCGTCCGGGAAATTCAAAGACAGCATTTTCTTAACGAAATAAATGCATTATCAAATGGAAAACCAATTGCAAACAATAGCAATATCTTAAGTTTTAATCCATTTCTGGACTCAGCTGGAATGTTGCGTGTCGGAGGTAGAATCAAAAAGGCGAATATCCCATACGCTCGAAGGCACCCGATACTACTTCCGAACAAAGACAAATTAACCAATTTGATAATTCGCGACGTGCATTTGCGTCATTACCATTTTGGGCATCAGCCTTATTACATACCATACGCAACGAATTTTGGCCAATTTCTGGTAAAAGCGCTATCAAACGAGAATTGAGGAAATGCGTCACTTGCGCAAGATTCACCAATAAGGTTGCTCAACCATTAATGGCTGATTTGCCCGCAACCACATTAACTCCTGCACGACCTTTTTCAATTTGCGCAGTGGATTTTGCAGGACCGTTTTTGATACGTGAAGGCCGCACGCGGGGTCGCAAAATTGTCAAGGCGTACCTATGCATCTTTGTTTGTTTTGCAACTAAAGCGGTCCACCTGGAAATCGTTAGTGATTTGTCAACTGAAGCCTTTTTAGCAGCGTTACGGCGTTTTATCTCTCGGCGCGGCATATGTCAAGTAATTCATTCGGATAACTGTACAAATTTTATCGGTGCTCGAAATCAATTAGCTGAACTTGCCCGATTATTTAAATCTGAATTGCTCAAAAATAAATTAAATGATTTTTTGACTCAGAACCGAATTGAATGGCGTTTTATTCCTCCTCGTAGCCCGCACTTCAACGGGCTCTGTGAAGCCGCAGTCAAGTCCGCAAAAAGATTGTTTTGTAGATTATTTAGCACGAACTCTCTCACGTTTGAGGAATTAAACACCTTATTTGTTGAAATCGAAGCCATTTTGAATTCAAGGCCATTAACTCCTTTAAGCACCGATCCTAATCACTTAACTCCTTTAACCCCCGGTCATTTCCTGATTGGTGATGCGTTATTGGCTATTCCGGAACCTGGACTTGGCGACATTGCAAGCAACCGCCTGCGTCGATTCCAATACATTCAAAAAATGTATCAGGAATTCTGGTCGCGGTGGTCGACAGAATACTTACAATCTCTGCAACAGCGGAGTAAATGGAGGCAGACATCAGGACAACTGATTCCTGGATCGATGGTTCTAATTAAGGAACCAACACCTCCTCAGTTGTGGCGATTAGGTAGCGTCCTAGAGACTTTCCCAGGGCAAGATGGTGTTGCGCGAGTGGCAAGTGTAAAAACCAAAAGTGGAATAGTGAAACGTGCAATAAACCAATTATGTGTGTTGCCCACTGAAAAAGACACAATCACATCGCAATAGGACTAAATATAAACATTGCATTTGTTATTAGCGTTGATTGTGTATGTATATGTCTTTTTTTGCATTTGTTCTTAGCATTAATTGTGTACATATGTTTTTTCTTTTCATTTGTTTTTAGCTTAAATTGTGTATATATATGTTTCTTTTTCCTTTCATTTGTAGTTGTAATGTAAATTAAGTTTGTGTGTATTTTTTCATTACTACTAAATGTTACTTAGATTTAGTTTTTTTTTGCATTTTCATTCATAATTAATTGTTCATTATTGAAGTACAATACTTCAATGCGGGCGGCATTGTTTAAGCTTGCCATTGGCCACAAATATTCATCTCCCACCCCCTACTTGTTAGGGACTCGCACCCCGGCTCAAACTGGGGCAAGATTGGAACTGACCGTCTTCGCGACCAGAAGTGCCTGGCCGTTCATATTACCAAATAAATCAGTTATTTTTCTACCAGTGTTTGTTTTTGTTTGTTTGTGGGAATTAACCTACAAGTGTTTGTTTGTGGATTTTTGGGTCACTCGACTAAGCCAGCGAGCGTAAGCTCATACAAGAGGTTTGATTCCCAATCTTCAATGTCAAATCCATTTCCCCATGTGTGGTCATTGCGCCTCCCGTGACAGTGCAAAGGCGTGTCCTGGTGGGCAGCAGCTGACCCTCGTCTCGTATTACGTCGGACCTGGCGATGGACTTCGTCGTTCCAGTATCCAACAGCAGAGACCGAACTCTTCCATTTATTTTCCCATCAATGAAGAGACTATCAGGCTGGTGTTGCACGGACGACACATGTATGGAAATCTCCGGGGCATGGCAATCACGAGTCGACTCTCGCCCCTTTTTGTCGACCCGCATTAGTTTTCCCGACGGCTCGTCAGACACTCGGGCTCCTTTCTTCGGACAGCGAGCCCTAAGATGACCCATCTCTCCGCAGCTTCAGTAACGGGGCCCCTTCTCCCTCGTCTCCTGCTTTATGAGTCGTCGCAACATGTCCTCCATGGATTCAGGCGCCATCTCCGTCGTGGCGACACCGCGGACACGACCATGTCCTCTGGAGGCAGTCCTTGCCGCTTCAAATTCGGCGTCTTTCATTCCATCTACGAATGTTTGGACGGCAAGCTGCCAACTCGCTATGGCTCGCTTTCATTTCTTCTTCAAGTTTTTGAACTACTTTTTCTTGCGCGGCTTTCAGCTCTTCCTTAAGTACTTCCTTGAGGTCTTCTTGTGCTTTTTCTTGCGCGGCTTTCGATTCTGCTTGCGCTTTCTCTTGCGCGGTTTTCAATTCTTCTTGCGCTTTTTCTGCCTTATCCTGACCAACTTGCATGAGTTGCAATAGTTGGCTTAATTGAGCTTCCATCTTGGATCTCGTCAAAGGCATCCACACTATACACTTAAATTGATTTATCTGACCGTCGTTTTATTGGCACTTGTCAACAATTTATTTATTTAATGTTTGTTCAATAATTTTTTTATAGCCCCTGGTATAACACGGTACAAAACCCGCACACCTGAAGCCACTGTTACGTTTTTACGCTCGGGCTATTTAAAAATTATACGACGCTTCTTGTATTAAACATTTATTTACAACTATTAATTACGATTACAAGAATTATGAAGTCAGAACACAAATTACTTAAACTAGCGAACTACAGGCACTATTTCTAACAACGATACACTAATTAATAATTATTTATATACTGCTTAACAGTAATGATTTATATTCTTATACACTCTATTTATTTACACTGGATTAAACATCAATTATTTATGTGGCTATTTATGTTATGTACGCGTTTATTTATGTCGGCTTTACGCCTTCGAGTTTAATGAGAACTGAGTTCTTATTTTCACCGCGCGTATTTATATATCGGGTAATTTCCTTCGAGATCAATCTGGACTTTGCTCGACCTTTCTGGGCACCGCATGACGCATCCATCGCAGCTGGCTCCAAGGGCGCTGACGTCACGCGTCTGCACCTGGTGTCCAAGGTTTCTTCTCGAGTATTGAGACGCAGCGTTTCTGGAACAATTGGGCCGAGTCATATGTCCGGGGCAACGACCCGGCCGTGGTTCGTTACAATATAATTAAAATAATGAAGTAAATTTGATGTAATTTAGTATAGCTATGTGATTTCTATGCTTGAAAAACAATTGGTACTATATGTAAGTTTTAGAAGGTTTATGCAGCGATGGCTAATTAATAAATTTTAACTGATTTTAAACCGTTTTATGTAAACTATATTACCTGAATACTCATCGTCATCCAAAAACGCGGTTTAATATAATCTCCTAACATCTTGGGCAAAGTAAGATAGAGCATCATTGTACATAAAAATACATACAATTATCTTTATTCATGGTTACTACATTCAAAGGAACAGACACATCAGGATATTCTGATAACGTTGTTCATTTAAAATGGATTAACAGCAAGTACAATTACGTATTAATAATAATACTAATACTAAATCGTTTATTCCACATATTGAATTTAAAGAAAATACATTTCTTGTCTGTGCGTAACAAAATCATATGTGAAAATCACAAGGATACAATTCAAAAAAAGTTTTTTGTTCTGCCACTATACCCTTGAATCAATGTATTCTCAAAACAGTATTGCATACTTGCCTACTCTTAATAGAACATCTAAACTAAATTAAATTCTATTTCGATGTAACAGGGAGGGTACAGTTATGTATATAATACTTATAATTGTTATCCCATTCAAGAAAAGAAAGAAAAAAATCTGGTGGGATACACGCACACAACTTCCTTTTACAGTGATCTTATAATTAGCCAAAAATGTGATTTAAAATTTTTAAGCATTTGTCAAAAATTTTCAAAAATTACAAATTTTACAAAAACGGTACAAAATAGAGTGTTAGTTCAAGAGACAAATTTTCTCTAAAATTTTAAGCTGAATTCAAAAATGTAATAATATACCGGGTATTCTATTTAAAATAGGAGTTAATAAAAAAAATAGAAAAAAAAACAAAAGAAACCCATTTTAGAGGCATTCAACTGGAAAATCACCTATCTCACATCAAAACACATTAAAAATGTAATAAAAATGTAAAGTTTAAAAAAAATCGTCAGAGCCATTTTTGAAAAAAATCGAAAAAAACTGAATTTTCTTAAAAAGCTTGCTGTCGCATCTACATAGTACACAAAACTTATATATGCAGTTTTAACGCCATACCTCTTTCCGTTTTTGAGATATTCTGTTCACAGACAGACACACAGCAGACAGACACACAGACAGACAAGCAGACCAATGAAAAAAAAATATGTTTTTTGGGATCAGGGGACTCTAAAACGTGAAGATCTGTTGAAAACTCAATTTCGAATTTTTGGGGTGATTGTTTCTTGAAATCTTAAATCTTCATTAATCGACTCCATTGTTGAAAAATTAAAGGTCACCCTCGTGCAAGAATCAAAGATGGTATGTCTACAACAAGAAAAAGGACATATTAAAATTGATAAAAACAATCGACAACAATATACTCTGCGGAACAGCTTACAAATATTTGGAGTGCCGGAAGTTAAAAATAAAAAAATTGAAAAAATGATTATAAAACTGTGTAAGGATAAAATTGGTATTAACATCTTACCTAAGGATATTGATTGTTCGCATCGTTTGCAAGGAAAAGAACTAGAGATGGGCGCGTGAGTGAGTTTTCGGTCACGTCACGCACGTTTCACGCTTGCTTTAAACACTCACATTCACGCACGTTCACGATCACGTTCACTCACGCCGCTCACGACGTGACACGCAGCTTTTATTTCAAAATTTAAATTCAGATATACAACAGAATGTTCAAATTTAAAACCAATGAAAAAAACCCTAAACAGAACTAAAAATATGTTTTGCACGTGACATAATTTACGTGATATATTGCAATCAGAATAGTTGATATAAAAAGAAACAAATGAAAAATGACTACAATAA
>CALNHX010007420.1:0-74392 GCA_940337035.1 Agriotes lineatus | reverse complement strand
ATGTTCCTACGGCTTGAATTAATCTACTTGTTGAGTCTCCTTTATACGTAATGGCTTAACATTTTAATGTAGTTAGCCATTACGTTAGTTAATGTTATTTAATATTATATTTATTGTAGTTGCGCATTGTCCTATAAATAGAATTTTTCTGTTGGCCAATAAATACATTTACATAACCAGTTAACTGTGTAAACAAAGACTGTTAAGCAAGTGGTCACTCAAAATGTAGTTATTTTGCATCTAGTTGAGAAATTTCCAATTTACTTAACAAAAATATATGCAATACAATTGTTTCTTAAGTATCACAATGTTTCTACAAAATGCGTAATGCTACACGATAGGATAGTAGTTTCTGGTACAAATATTTACATATTGAATAAATAAATTATCTAACATCCACAAGATCTAATCTTGATTTTTAGTTTTGTAAGAGACTAAATACGCAGAAACAAAGAGACGTTATTTTCGAGTCATAATCAAATTAGGTACCTACGCAAAATCATATTGTACAACTTGCTTTGCTTCGCCCTTGTTTTCATGTTTATGTAGTGTTATTGGCATTTCCATCCTCTTTGCTTTGCCAGAGTTTCCTTTAAGTTCGTCTTGGATCTGCTCCAGAGTCTTCCCTTTGGTTTCCGGAACAAAAAAATATATAAATAGGAGGCTGAAGCCACAAGATGCAGCAAACGTGAAAAAGGGTAGGTGAATTCCAACTTCGTCCATTGTAAATTGGAAATACTTCGATACCGTAATGCTTAGTAGACAGTAGTAAATGCTATTAAAACTGACGGCGACAGCCTTGACATCGGTCGGAAACATTTCCGACATCAGCAAAATGGGCATGGGTTGTATACCAATGTTGAACACTATGACGAAAACAACAAGAGCTGTAAGGGGGACTAACGTCAGATTTGTGGTGTCTATTGCAGTCGTAGTCCTAGCGTAGAAAGTCCAACCTTCTACCAACAACGCCAAGCAGCACCCAGCTGTGGCAAACATCATCAAAGGGCGTCTTCCGACTTTGTCGATAATCGCAGACGATACGCAAGCAAACACCATAGCTATGCCGAAATAAATTATGGAGCAAATTTCTGGGGATAGCCAACCACCAGCCTCTTTAAATATTATCTGAGCATATAGCATTATAGCTACTGATCCACTAAACTGATGAACTGTTCGGACGCCAAGAACTATAAAAAGTGCTTTTCTGTTACTGGTCACGACGAAAAGATCGGACCAATTGCCTGCGTTTTCGTTTTGCTCCTCCACAGCCGTTCCTATTCTTTTCAACTCTTGATCAACGCTGCTTGTTCCTCTGAAAGTTTCCAAGCTGCGCCTGGCCTGGTCAAAGTTGCCCTTAATGAGCAAATAGTAGGGACTTTCGGGCATCCAAGCAAAGGTCATCACCATCAGTGCCGGAAATGCTAAGGCTGTTAAAGCTGCTGCCTTTATGGTCATGTACGAACCGATGATGTTCATTAGTAAGCAGCCCAGGACTAAAGTTACCATCAGACTGGATCCCAGTAGACCGCGAACTTCTGGATCCGAAATCTCGGCCAAATACATGGGAACGGAGCAAAACACCAACCCGTCGGCGATTCCGGCGAGAAATCGAGCAAATATTAATATCATGACTGTTTCTGCGCAAGCCACCATAATCCAGGATGCTATAAATGGTATTGATGTTAACAGTATGACATTTTTTCGTCCGAATCTGTCTAAAAGTCGCCCTGCCAAAAGAGCCCCACAAACTGCGCCGCACAGAAGAGCAACGGCTATCCAAGAGCCTTGGTCACTGGTCGTGGGGATGTGCGAATCGTTATGGAGCAACTTCGGTAGGGACGCTGATGTCCATCCATAGTGCATGCCACTGGACATTATGCCCAGGGAACCTTGAATTAAAATAGATATTAAAATAGTGGAACACGTGGGATCTGATGGTATTATAGCATCATTTGTGCAAAAGCAAAGATCAATAACATGCAACACAGGGTATACACGTATTGTGAGGGAAAAAGCTAGGAAAAGGAGAAGGTTGAAGATGTAAAAACGCAAAGGAAGAAATGTGTGATGTTTAGAGCATGGGGGGGGGGGGGGGGTAAGAGGAACAGTCTATGACAAGAACCTAAAGAGTTTAGAAAGACCAGCCAAAACAAATAAAATTAAATTTCACAGCTTTATTAGATGAATACATATTATTTAATAGCGGCCATAAAGAAAGTACTTTTGGGGCAGCCTGTTTGTTAAAAACCCATACACCCTCCGGGTAGAAAGGGGATTTGATTATATATATATTGTTTGTTAAAAAAAGAACTGAAATATACGATTTAAAAATCTAACTCAGCATCAGAAAATAATGTGTCTCCAATAAATAAAAATAAATCAAGAATGTATTAACCTCTTAAACATACAAGTATTCACTGAGAAGGAAGACGACGAAGTGAATGATCAATTTTATAAACAGTTACAACTAAATGATTATCAATTGCTGAACCATGAGTATAGAATATTCCTGGGACATTCCAATTTCGAATTAAAGAAGGAGAAGGTGTATGACTCGATAATAGGAAAACACAGTAACGACGAAAAAAGTAACGTAAATTTCCAAAAACTATATTGTGGATACGAGGAGTTATATTGGAGTAGACATGGGGGGGCAATTATTTAATAATGATAGAGGGGACTCATTAGTACAAAACAAAAGACACACGACCACCAACATTACGACAAAACGTAAACAATGGTAAAAAAAATTCAAAGAATGGTAAAGCAGTGGGGTCGGATGAAGTACAAATCAAACAAATAAGGCTCATTGATGAGGATTGTATCTACGTCTTACTTACTTACTTACCCTTCAATCAGATCTATCAGACGGGCACAGTCCCCAAACAGTGGCTTCAATCACCCTTTATGGCGATCCCCAAAAAGCTCGCGCAACAACTTGTTCAGATCACAGAACCATAGCCTTAATGAGTCACATGCTTAAAGTGTTCTTGAAAATTGCAGAATTGTAAAATCTCTGGAAAATTAGATAAGTGAAAGAATTTTATAGGACAGCGGTCAATAAAGTCCGAATAGCCAGGATGGTTTCCAATCTTCCATAGAAGAGGAACCATGAGAAGAAGACAGGGTTGAAACCATTATCTAGCGTAAATACCAGTTAATAGAAATATATAAAAGACAGAATGTATAAAGAGACGGAAAAGGACAGTATGGGATGCAAAGGAACTACAAAAGTGGAAAAATGAAACAAAAATCTGCGAAGAATGGAAGAAAAGCTTAGCAATAGCACACAAAAAGGAACAGAGAAATAGTTATGGTGGCATATTGAAGAAACGAGTTTAGTGAAGAATGCAAGAAGGAAAACAAAGAAAGTAGAAAGCAATGGAGGCAATGCTAAAAAAGACAAATCAAAGCACAAAGTGCAAAAGAAAGCAACATGTAGGGTTCTTTGAAAAGCCAAACAGGACTCGAGAGCAACAACGTTGCGGGATATATAAGAAGAACGTAAAGAAGAAGAAAATACTCTTCTTTATCAAGGATTAAAGTTCCCTAAAGGTAAAGAGGGAAAACTGATAAAATCGAACTAAAAATAGTAAACATGTGGAAAGGAAATTTTGAAGAAAATGGAGAGTGGGATAGAAAAGATGAAAGTATAGAGTTAAATAAGACAGTCGTCGAGATGCCCACTATGAACGAGATCAAAAATAGCAAGGTTTTAGAAGAAACTGAAAAGAGGAGAGACTGTATGATATTATGAAAGAACTACAGATACCACAAATGTAGTCATGTCATCAAAATTTTCAGTAAGCAGATGTGTAAAGCAAGTTGATATACCTTCAACAGCACTTTTTAATAGGGCTCTAGAAAGTAAAATAATAAAAAGTGGATTGAACATGATTGAAACACTGAAAACGGCGATCCACTATGACTAGCCTATGCGCATGACTTCAAATTATTGGTAAGAAGTAAAAAAGAATTGGAAAGGCTTATATCATGCTTGGAGAAGACAGCAAGAGACGAAAGGCTGAGAATTATGGAAGATAAAACCAAATACATAATAACGAAACCAAAGAGAAATATACAATCGTCACTGGGAGCAAAAGTAATATTTAAATTAGAAAACGGAACCGTACTGGAAATAAAAGAAGTCCTACAGTTTGTATATCTGGGGACCTTTATAAAGGGATGCGGAAAGTTCGTTCCCCACATTTCGTTCCCGGGATATATCATTTCCCCACATCTCGTACCCGGAGACTTCGTTCCCGACCGAGCTCAATTAATTTGTCTCCTAGATTACAGGGTGTCAAAAACGAGTGCAGCGATTGGAATACAGTTAAAAAATGATAGATATTTTAACTAATTTATTTATTATACTCGTCATAAACTTATAAGAACAAAATAAATTGTATTTATTAAAAATGACGGTTTAATCTAAGTATCTTCCTGCTATTTTGTATAGTGCCATAATTTCTCATTCTGGACAACTTTTCTTAGTATTGTTTTCCCGTATCATTAACAAAACGGGTAGTTTACCTGAAAAGAAAATAGTGTTTGCTTAACTGTCAAGGCCGACTAGTTTTTGAACAACTGAAAATTTTCTTAAAATTCTCTACAAAATAAAATGTAATTCCCTCTTCTAAACTCAAGCCGGGGACATACTGTATATAGTTCTTATAAGTTTATTATAATAAATAAATAAATTAAAATATCTTTCATTTTCCTAACTGCATTCCGATCGCTGCACTCGTTTTTCAACACCCTGTAATCTAGGAGACAAATAAAATTGAGTTCGCTCGGGAACGAAGTTTTCGGGTACGAGATGTGGGGAGACGAAATATCCCGGGAACGAAATGTGGGGTACGAAATGTGAGGAACGAAATGTGGGGAACGAACTTTGCGCAAACCCTTTATAACAACGGAAGAAAATGAAACTAACAAATTAGAGGCTAAACTGGTCAGGTAACCAAACAATGGGGGCATAGGTATATTTTTGAAAGCCGAACAAGTGTTACAATCGGGGTGTATAAAACAGTTTTAAGACCAATAGGAAAAAATGGGTATGAAACGTGAGTAATGAGCGTTGTAAACCAAACCAGACGCTAGGTATGAGAGGAGAAAGTTCAAAGAAATATCTGTGAAGGAACGAAGACGGAGAAACGTTGGGAACGTACAGGAAACAGAGACGTATCAGAGCTATATGAAGAAGCAACGATAAGCAATATATAGAGAGAAAATATACAAAACATCAACCTATACCCAATAAAAACACAAGATCTGCTTTATACATATGATTTACTGTTAATAGGAAAAACTAGAACGTGTTAGAAGGAACTAGAAATTAGACACCTAGAAGGTAGTGGGATGAATATAAATGAATGAAAAGGTAATGCCGTCTACATCTCAAAAACATGAGCCGAAAAACAGCAATGGCACAAATCCGGATACTGGTTCAATATCTCCACACCGTAAAGGTACAATGGAAGAAGAAGAAGTAAGGAAGTAAGTAGGTAAGCAGTTCAAACGTGGAAGAACAATAAAAGCGTCATGGGGGAAGGAAAAAGAAGAAAGCCAAGTTTAAGGTGGTTTCAACAAGCATTAAACGATTTAGAAAAAAAAATTAAAGTACAGAACTGGATTGTGAAGGCGCAAAATCGAAATATATAGAGAAAAAACATACAGCACATACACAAGCTGTGCTTTATACATATGATATACTGCTAACATGAAAAACTAGAACGAGCTAGAAGAAACTAGAAATTAGACACAAACTTCAAGATATAGAAGAATCACCTAGAAGGTAAGGGGATGAATATAAATGAACGAAAAAGTAATATCATCTGCATCTCAAAAAAATGAACCGACAAAAGAAAAAAACATACGGTGGAAGAAGAAGAAGTAAGTAAGTAAGTAGTTCAAAAGTAGAAGAAACAATAAAAGCGTCATGGAAAAAGAAAAAATAGAAAACTAAGTTTAAGGTGGTCTCAACAAGCTTTAATAGATTTAAAAAAATGAAGGTATTGAACTAGAAGATAAAGGCGCAAAATCGAAATATATAGAGAGAAAACATACAGAACTGTACTTAGACACCTAAACCTATACCCAGTAAAAGCAGAAAATCTGCTTTATACATATGATATACTGTTAATAGTAAAACTAGGACAAGTTAAAAGAAACTAGCAATTAGACACAAACTTGAAGATATAGAAGGTAAGAAGATGAATATAAATGAACAAAAAGATAATGCCATCTGCATCTCAAAAACATGAGTCGAATAAAGAAAAAAATATCGACCAAATCTGGTTACTGGTTCAGTACCTCTACACCATGAAGATACGATGGGCGAAGAAGAAGTAAGAAAGTAAATAAGTAAGTAGTTCAAACTTAGAAGAACAATAAAAGCGACATGGGAGACGAAAAACGAGAAAAAACCAGTTTAAGGTGGTTCAATACCTCCACACCATCATGGTGCTATGAGAGAAGAAAAAGGAAAGAAGTAAATAAGTAAATAGTTCAAACGTAGAACAGCAATAAAAGCGCCATGAGAGAAGAAAATAGAGGAAAACCTAATGGGGTTTCAACAAGCATTTAGAAAAAAATTAAGTTACAGGACTAGAAGGTAAAGACGCAAAATCTAAATATACAGGGTGTTTGGTTCACCGACGTATATCCGAAAGGAGGTGGTAGGTGAGTCGGTTTGGAACTTATTTAACCAAAAATACCTTTATACAAAGTGTCACGGTTTCTGAGATAAAGCCAACTTTGTGATTTTATTAAATTACTGCAGTTTTAGTATGATTAATTTTAATTAGACACAACTGCAAACTTTTAATTTCTTGTAACTTTTATTTTAGTAGTCTTTGATATCTGTTCTATCAAATAAAATCACTTGATACACTCTACATGTGATAAAACAAAATATGGAGTCGACTAAAGTTCAAAAATGTATTCTCTAGATATCAAACTTTGATCTAGTAAGCCACGTATAAAAAGTAATATACTTTGTATAAAGGTATTTTTGGTTAAATAAGTTCCAAACCGACTCGCCTACCACCTCCTTTCGGATATACGTCGGTGAACCAAACACCCTGTACATATAGGGAGAAAACATTCAGAACTGTACTTAGACATCTCAACCTATATCCAGTAGAAACCGAAGATCTGCTTTATAAATATGATATACTGTTAATAGAAAAAAAACTAGAACCAGCTAGAAGGAACTAGAAATTATACACAAACATGAAGATATAGAAGAATCACCTAGAAGGTAAGGCGGTAATTATAAATGAACGTAAAGCGCATCTCATCAAAATGAGCCGAAAAAAATAAAACCATCTAACAAATCAGGATATTGGTTCGATACCTCTACACCATGAAGGTACAATGGGAGAAGAAGTAGTAAGGAAGTAAGTAGATATTTGTATAGAACTATGGTTGTCTGCTTGTAATTGAATTTCGGACATATCTAGTGGTTAAGTGATCCAACGCACACCGCCAAATGTAACGTTATTTGGAAATGCTCCAAAGATGAGCACCAAACGAAATGTTTTTTTTGTTTCCTAAAATTTTGCCCATTTGTAATGTAAATTGGTTATACATTTATTGAATTTAGGATGCAGTGAACTAACTTACTTGTTATCATTGCAAGGTACTGGTAGATTCTTCTGGGAGCGCCATGGTTGACCTCCTTGTCACAAGCCATTTACAAATATTTACGTCGTAATAAGTTCAGTTGAAAGGATCACTTTCAAGATGCAATAATGGTTCACAATTCAACTCCAAACGTTCATCCATATTCTAGAGAACTGTTGAATAGGTAGTTGTGGAAGTATGATAAGATGGATAATTTCTAAATTTAGTGGTACAGTGAATACTTGAAAGATACGCAAAAGATAAGTATCAATCGCCATCGAGGCTAGTTGACGCAGTCCTAACAAAGGTTTTAATTAAGAACTTCAGATTGGGGGGAAAGGGCGATAGAGTTTTACAGCATAGCAGATAAAAAATTTTGTTTGCGATTCATTTTATGATGATGTAATAAAGGGAAAAATGTGTGGAAACATATATAGCCGTTCAATTTCAGTGATAAGATTATGATGACATAAATACGAAATGATATCAATAAAACACTTTATTATTCAATTGTTAAAAGGTATTACTAAACTATAAATAAAAATGTATAAATTCCAGGACGGATGCAAGATGTTCTAAAGGGACGTGTTAAATGAATAGCACTATACAGCATATCATCGTGCTTATGAATACTCTGCTCCATTTAGAAAATGCTACTGCCTCATTGCCATGATATTTTCTACAATATTATGGAGGCCAGGGGATTTTCTTTTCTTTGTAAGCTCATCTTTAATTTGTTCTAAAGTTTCGGTAATGCTTTTGTTCGATTTTAATGATATTTTTTCAACCATTTCTCCAATATCATACAGACTAGGGGGGCCCTTTTTCATTTCAAGCTCTCCTTGAACTTGTTCCAATCCTATCGTTTCAATTTCAGATATGCTACTGTTTGATTCTAATGCTATTTTCTCAACCATTACTCCAACATCATGAAGACTAGGGAATCCCTCTTTTCTCTCAAGGTTTACTTGAATAATTTGGTCCAAGGTCTTCACCTTATTTTCTAAAACATTACTGCGTATTAAGGGTACTTCCTTAGACATTTTTGTAACATCGTGGAAACTAGGAGACGTCTCTTTTATATCAAGCTCAACTTGAATAATTTTATCCACGGCCATACCCTTAGTTTCAAGGCCACTATTGCTTTTTAAGGGTATTACCTCAGTCATTATTGCAACATCGTGGAGACTAGGGGACTCCTGTTTGCCATCAAATTGAGCTTGAGTAGCTTGTTCCAAGGTCATTCGTTTAGCTTCGAAACCGCTACTGCTTACTAAAGGCATTTCCTCTGACATCAATGCGACATCGTGGAAACTAGACAACTCTCTTCTCCTATCAATCTCAGCTTCAATATATTGATCCAAAGTCATCCCTTTAGTTTCGAAGGTGTCATTGCCGACTAAGGATAATTTCTCTACCATTATTCCGATATCGTGGAAACTAGGGGGACGCTTATAATTTTTTAACTCATCTTGAATTTGTTCCAAAGTTTTACCTTTAGTTTCCGGCACATATATGACGATGAAGGGTATGCCCAAAACGCAACAACAGGCAAACACGAAGAAGGGCACGTGCATGCCGAATGCGTCTTTGGTGAACTGGAAAAATTTCGAAGCTATCAAGCAGAATATACAGTAGCAGATGTCGTTAAAGCTAAAGGCAAAGGCTTTCACATTCGTGGGAAAAATCTCGCCTATTAAAATGATGGAAACTGTTTGCAAGCCTATGTTGATCGCCACCACGAAGCCGATAAGTGCAACGATCGATAGGATGGAAAAGTTGGAGATGTCAATGCTGGTTTCAGTTTTAATATAAAAGTAGGTGCCTTCTACAAATAGTGCAATGCTGCACCCGATCAAAGAGGCAATGGCCAAAGGTATTCTGCCGGTTCTATCCACAAGCAGCGACGATATTGCCGATGCTATTATTTTCACACCGAAGAAAATGGATGATGCCACAACAGGCGACATGTCGTTCGAAGCCTGCTCAAACACTATCTGCGCATAGAAAAGAAGTGCTGTAGTTCCGCTAAGTTCAGTGAAGGCTCTTACCCCCAAGATTATATACAAAGCTCTTCTATTGCTCCTTACTGTGAACAAGTCTAAATATTTCCCAGTATTAGAGCTCTCTTCTTCAACTGACTTTTGCATTCTACTCAGTTCCTCATCTACATCTTCGCCGCCTCTGAATATACTTAAGCTCTTCTTCGCTTTGTCCATTTGACCTTTCATAATTAAATAGTAGGGGCTTTCAGGCATCCAAACAAATGTCAATATTAAAAATAGGGGGAATATAGAAGAAATCCAAGCTGTAGTTTCTAACGCCAGGTAGGACCCGATAACATTAGTCACTAAAATGCCTCCTGTCGCACTCACCACAAAGCTTGACGTCAACAACCCTCTGATCTTATAATCCGCAATTTCTGCAACGTACATGGGGATGGTGCAGTACGTGAGCCCATCTGGAATTCCAGCTACGAATCTTGCTGCCATGATCACAGGTACCGATTTAGCGAAAGCCAGCATTGTCCAGGAAATGAAGAACAGAGCGGCCGTCAGTAAGATCACGTTTTTCCTTCCAAGTCGATCTAAAATTACTCCAGCCAGGGCAGACCCACAAACGGCTCCTATTAAAATCATCACTGCAATCCAGGAGCCTTCGTTGTCCGTTGTTGGTATCGGCGAGTCCTTTTCCAGAAGTATGGGAAGGGCTGACGAGGTCCATCCATAGTGCATGCCGCTTGAGAATACATTGAGTGAACCTGGAAGTAAAACGGAATATTTTCGGAAAATTCATGTTCTATATTTGAACTGTTAGCATACGCACTTGTCACAGTTGCTAGGTATTGGAACAATCTTTTTGAATAATGTTTAGAGCGGTTATTGGAAACATTCATTTTAAAGGGAAAGATCACTTTTAATATCTATTTACGAAGGTTCCAAAGGCAGGCGTCACTTGGATTTGTTTAAATTCTGCAACTGAGGATCAGCTGGAAGTTGAGCCGCAGGAAAACGCCTTGTTTTCCACACATCTCTTTCAGAAATAAATAACTGCTGTAGCAAGTAAAATAGCTAGTCTGTTGATAACGAGGGCCGTGCACTTGATAGCGCGTGTAAACGTTTTCTAATTGTATGACAGCACGGCACGATAAGATTAGCTACAACCTTGATTACTTCCTAAATATAAAGGGTAGATAAGGAAGTATCCTTATAATGTTTATAGTGAAACGTCACATGTTGTCAAAATTCTTAATTCGTTAGCAATTTTGAGGTAGCTTAGGTTGTCAAATGTGACAGTCATTAATACGATTAAAAACCCTAAAATGACGTTTCGTGTCAATTTAGGTGATAAATGCCATTTATGGGCAAAATGCTTTGTTGACAAACATCTTGTTTTTAGTGTTCAGAAATGTAATCATCAAGAAAGATATGTGAATGTTGACATACTTATTAAGCAGTGAGAAACTTCGTACAATATCACACTTTCGTATATATTTTTTGAAAACGTTTGTCTGCCTGGTGGAATTTTGCTACCTATTTGGGTTTTCTAGTTATTGTTATTTCAACTATTGCTTTTTCCTTGAGGTTAACTTACTCCAAGAGTGGGAACCAACTATTTATGTAAACTTAGCTTTAATTATAGTGTATCCATTCGCCTATTTTGGCTTTATTTTTCACTGAGTTATTGTATTTCCGCTTGAACTGAGTAATGTAGTGTATATTTAAATTTAGACCCTTAGAAAACATTACCAGAAAAAAATATGGCATTCCTTTCTTTCGAAAACTTTCTGTATGCGGTTTTAGGATGGGGATTGGAAATTTGAGATTTTAGTTTTTCTTTTGACTTACAATGTGTTTGTTCAATGTTTTCAGTATGGTGTATATCTTATCTTATTGGTTTTATGTGTTTCTACACCTAATTGGTTACCTCAAGATGTGATTGTATTTCAGAAATAACACATCTGTTGACTGTACGCAGTCGAATGTAGGATTTGGTGATCTCTGCTTTCACGTGGCCTAGTACTCTGTCGAATTTTTCCTTTTTCTTCTTTTCTCCTGTTTGTCGCACTTCTGATTTCTTGTTGTTGCTCTGCTATTTCTACGAGATTTGCAGTACTACCTGGAAAATCGAAAATCCGTAGATCTATGAAGTAGGTACAGATTGCTTCTCTACCCACCTGTTGGAATGCAGATTTGAAGTTGACAAAGGCAGCATATCTGCAGCCCGAGTTCGTCCTGACAGACTTCTGAATTTTAAACACATATCGCGGCTATTAAGGTCGGGTCTAGAACAATTCGCCGCAGCCAATTGACGGAGGTACAATTTTCCATCGCAGAATTCGCTGTCAGAACACTCTACTATTCTGAATTCAGTGCGAATGAAGTACTAACATATAGAGTAATTTTTTAAAAACTCAATTGCAACAGGCCCTGGATAGCCTGGATGAGTTAGCAGTACCGAAGTGTATTGTCAGTCTATGTCAAATTTTAAATTTGCAGGTTAAGTTTTGCATCAGTCTGTGTCAAATAACAAACAAAACCTAACCTACTAACCTCGAATTTGACATAGACTGACAATATACTTCAGTACTGCCAACTGATTCAGGCTATCCAGAGCCAAAAAATCACTCTGTATTAAAAACGTGTTTACTAAAAATAGTAATTGTACCTATACCAAGGCGCTTAAATTTAACTGTTTGTCAAGAATGTAGATTTAGTTGCCTAGGCCCGTAGGGCCAAGTCAAATAAGATACATGGATAAAAGGGAACTTCAGTGCTGAGAAGTACATTATGTTTTTTTTAAATCGAGAAATCATGAAAATACTACATTTTAACCAACTTTTGCAGGTTATGATGACTTCGGTTGACGTTTATATTGACATGGTATTTGATCCTTAAATCAGCTCTGGTAGTCATGCCAAACAATTAAATATTAAAGTCATAAAAAACACAGAGTTGAAATGATTTGCATATCTGAATAAAATCACATAATTTGTCAATTGAAAGTTGCACTGTAAAATGTAGCCAGTAACATTCGAATTTACTTGAATAGGCTTGAACAGAATGAAACTCAAATTTCATAGGTTGTAGGTAGCAATGTAGATTTGTAAAATATAAAAAGGTTGAAGTATTATACCAGCAAAAGCCAATTTAATAGAGCCGGCACAGTAAAATGTAAAACATGCAAAGTCACGAAGGTGCGTAGCAATCTAAAGTAAATTACAAAAGGTCTTATAATGAGCAGTTTAAAATAATAAGTGGTAAGAGGAGGATTAACGATTGTAACGTGCAAAAGAGCACAAAGCCAGCCAAATTTACATACAGAAGGAAAACCGAGGAATTTGAAGGATAGCAGGCAAAAGTACAGAAATTAAGATCCAAGCAGGCCAGTGATAAAATTTTGGTGAACACATAAATAATCAGTGCAGTGACCAAGTTAAACTTAAAAGTGCTTTTTAAATAAACATTGTGGCGCATTCCTAGATGGACAATTTTATGAAAATCAAAGAACAATTATTTTAGGCTAAGGTTATTGTACATAATTATCACATTTGTTAGTTTTAGAATTTTAAATTAATGTAATTGAGTTACTTACTTCCTGTTAAAATCAATGTTTGATGGTAGTTGCATAGCAACCAGACTCTCGCTTGTTTTTAACAATAAAATGATGCTGACACGTTGAAAATTGCTCGAGTTTTAATTAATCTTTTTCGGTGTTGAACATAAATTCAGGTAAAAATAAAGTACACCATCGTGTTCACAAGGCTGCAGAGCATCGACACCAATAAAGGCAAGAGTTTCCACGTCATAAAAATAAATTTCTTTCGGCTGCTCTTCGACGTTGGCATCGGGGACCTTCCGGACACCACAACGAGCACCGTACGAGGTCTTGAGCAGCAAGCAGGGATTACCAGTGGGCAGTTCGAGCAGCCAGCAACCTTCAGATCATCGCCGGGGAGCTGCAGGAAGCGGTAAATTACCAGAGGGGATCTGGCGGTGACTTCGCCTGCAAGAGAAGTTAGGTTAGTGAAATTTTTTTAAATACGCCCGATCTGGCTGAAATTTTGGCCAAACCTGAAGGCAGTCTTGGAGAGCCGGTTTCCGGAGGATTTGTGTGCCCAAATATAATAGCAAGCCCAGGAGAATTAGTTAAAATTTGCAAATGGGCCCCATAAACAATCAAACGCAGACCCACGCCGTTTAAAACAACCAAGGCTTAGCGTCACTAGAAAACATAAGTGGTTTAAACGCCGTTTGATGGCGGTAAATTAAAATTGACTTACCGATAAAATCTGCTCATTTTAGTTGATTTAATTTCACAAAAACGCACGACTTCAGTATGTTTACAATTCTTAGTGTGTCACCATTTGACGTTGTGAGCGCATGCGCTCTGTAAAGTAATTTTCACGATAATACAGCGGCGTCCCGCACTAATTTTAACTAAGGAACCCAACGCCCGTTTGAGATTTCTAAGTTTTATGCTGTGATTCTATGAGCTAGCCAACTTATTAATTCAGATAAGTAATTCAGATAGGGGCAAAACACCATTTTTAACAACATTGCCAGTAAATAAAGAACCCGGAGTTGTTTTTCACCAAAAATTCAATGTCCGTTTAAAGTCAAAAATTATTATGTGGTGATTTATGTTTAAAGCTAATTCATTACAATATAAAATAATATATCACATAAGTCATTGCAATATATCGCCCGCCCTTTTTTAAAAAGTCGTAAAACAGTGCATTACTTTACTAGCGATTTCTCCTATTTTAATTTTGATTTCGACGTTCTTCAATGCCGATTTAAAAAAAGTCATTTTTTATCAATTCAATACAATATATTGTTACGGCTCCTCGTTGCACGCCATAAATATGAACCGATTCGGGCTCTTAGTTTGTGTTACTTATTAGTATATGTTTATAAATTATATTTTAATCAATTTAAATTGCCCTGTTTATATTATTTGAATATTAATAGTTATCCTTTGTGCTAGCTCCTGAAAATCAGGGGTGGATTCCTTTTATCTAGATTACTTATTCTGAAATTCGATGTTCTGATTTTAATTTTATTACAAGTCAAAAATAACTTCAGCTAACTAATATGTCAAACAAATTTGAAAATTCAATGACAAATACCAGATCGCTACACTCGCCACTTAACAATATCAAACAGTAAGTAATTCCTTAATAATGAATTCAGCTTTTTAGTCTTTATTTTCTTTCAGTGCTTATCTAAATCCCTAAACTCGCTCACCTTTCACTGCAACTTATCAGTGTTCCTGATGTTAACCAACTTGCTCCACTCCGTCAACAACCGCAACTGCTCCAGTCACCAAACACAGCGAAAACCTCCAATGACACCCAATATGTCAAAACTGCCCAGAATCAGGAACAGAAGATCCCTTACAGCATGGACCCAAAACGGACCTCAGTTGTAGTTACACAACTCGGGATACGGAAAGTTTGTTCCCCACATTTCGTTCCCGGAAACTTCGTTCCCGAGCAAGCTCAATTTGTCTCCTAGATTACAGGGCGTTGAAAAACGAGTGCAGCGATCGGAATACAGTTAGAAAATGAAAGATATTTTAATTAACTTATTTATGATAAGAACAAACTACATTGTATTTATTAAAAATGACGGTTTAATCTAAGTACGTATCTTCCTAATATTTTTTATAGGGCCATAATTTCTCATTCTGAACAACTTTTTTTCGTAATATTTTGCCGTATCATGAACAAAAAGGGCGGTTTACCTGAAAAGAAAATAATTTTCGCTTAACTGTCAAGGCCGACTTGTTTTTGAAAAACTGAAAATGTTCTTAAAATTCTCTACAAACCAAGCAGGAATTATAATTCCTATAACACTTTTATGTAAAACCAAAGAGCATATGATCTTTGGTAAAACTAAAAATAAAATTTAGTTCCCTCTTGTAAACTCAATCCGGGGACCTACTGTATATATTTCTTATCAGTTTATTATAATACATAAATTATTTCAACTGCATTTCGATCGCTGTACTCGTTTTTCAACACCGTGTAATCTAGGAGACAAATTGAGCTCGCTCGGGAACGAAGTTTCCGGGTACGAGATGTGGGGAGACGAAATATCCCCGGAACGAAATGTGGGGAACGAACTTTCCGCAAACCCACAACTCCAAAACCGCATCCAAAAACATTCCTCCAAATTACTCCACTGACCAGCACCAAGAACCAACGTTCTCTCATCCAGAATTCTCCTTTCGTACTAACAGCTCGATGCAATCCAAATCAATTGATATACAGTGTGAAATGTAATTCTTCAGTAAACTTAACTTAGTATTTTTCTCTATTTATTCTCCTTTGTAGATTAGTCCTGCTTTCAGTTTAGTTTTTCACCATATACTTGCTATCTTCATCCAGTTTGTATCTCATCTTCTTACATTAAATTCCATTTTCATTTCACCACGCAAATTTAGTCTTAATATAAACCCTTCTTAATTTACAAACATTTTACTTTTAAAATAGGGTTTGTTTCATACTTTTTTCTACTCCTTTATTAGTAAATTGCTCATTGTGCACTGTTTACTTGATTAGTAAATTCGTTGTTACAAACAGTGTTACGTAATGACTCACCCGTAATTTTTGTATTACGTTACAGTTAGCTTCTGTTGTTTGTACGAAGCGGTGTGGGGCTGTGACTGCAGCCGCCTATTTTTTAAGACGGTGTGACAGTAATGAATTGACAGTTAATAAAACATTTCTTTTTCATTCAACGAAATAAGTGTGGTCGTAGAAAAAGTATAGTACGCAATTACGCGCTCGTGAAACTACACATGCGCCGCTACGCGGCTTGTGCGTAACTTTTCCAACTCGCGTGTAATATGCTTCCTACAGCTCTCGTTGTGTAATATACTATTAAATTACTTCAAATGAATTACAGCTTTACCTTTTTCAAAGTCCTTAACGATATCATATATTATACTTCCAACACATTATATTTTTATTTTTTTATTTCTACCTACTATGTGCAATAATCTATTTCGATTAAGTATTTGTCATTACCTTCAAATTTCATATTTAGATATTACGTTATATTCGAATCCATCTGTTGCTCAATTAGCCATATTTTATTCAATTATAAATTCTATTTTCTTTTATAATTACATACCCATTATTCATACTCCCAATTCATTTTCGTATTGATCACTATATTATTCAATTATTGTAATCTCTTAATCCTATTTTAAAATTAATTTCTATAACCCTGTATTCATATCATTACAATATATTACGGTATGGTACTTTATGTAGAGGTTGTGCTGGAATAAAAATTCAAGGAGTTTGGTGCCTCCTCTTTCGTTTGTGTGTTTCATCTTTTTTGGCCCCAGCTTTGTCATTAACGTCACCATTTAGTACTGTATGCTGAGCGTTAGAATGGGCAGTAGCTTTCGATACATCTTGATACAAAGTTTCAACTTCTTCATCATTGTGTTGAAGTAGGTGCATACAATTTGTTAAGTCATTTTGCTGTTCGAGATGCTTAATTGCATTTCACGCCGTTAGTTAGGTCATTTTGGTATTTTGAATAGCCGCCTAAGCTTAGAGCAGCGTGCCCGTATGCTAAGCCCTTTTAGCTCTTTATTTGGCTCCATCGCCTAATTCCAGAATCACGATTTCGCACATATTTAGCCCCAAAAGCAGTATTTGTCGTCGGTTGGAGCTCTCCTCTGATGGCGTTTTTCTGAATTCTGAATAGCACGCTGTGGCGGCGTGATACCAGCGTGGCCCGCATTGGTTGGTTTCATTTCATCGCCTTGCGATTCGCTGTGGTTTAGTCACGTGGGGGACGCGGCCAAGGTGACCTTTTGCCAACGCTTCCCTCTGGCATTCAGCCGAGAGCCGTCGATCAAGCAAGTGGTCGGATAGTGTGTGCTTCGTGCGGCGCTCCCGCCACTATGGCGGGGGCGTCAGTCTTTTCCCCGTCAAGTGCTGCTTCAGCAATTTTGTTACAAACGTTTTCGCCTTAAAGGCAGTCGTCCGGAGCCCATTGCAGAGAGCGCTTGTGTGGTGGTTGTGAGTCGGAATTTGTCGAGTGGTCTTCGGCGTAACGTGGGTGTTTTTGGAGCCCAGTTCCTGCTACTGTTAGTGAGGGGTCGTGCCCCCTTCATCTCGACCTACGAGGATTTGGTTCAGCAGAACGAGTGAGGCCCCCATTCTTTTCGTCGTCCCGTTGTACGCGTCCTGACGCGTCTCCCGTCGCCATTGAGGCATTTATGCATTCACCCCCTTTCGCCGTTGTAACACCGAAGGTACCTGCCACCTACGATTGCAGCTCGTCGCAACTCAACTGTACCAGGCTCCCTCGCCGCCTACGCATTAAGGTATGTGCCTTTAACCTGATTACCGCTGTGAACGCGAGTGTTACTCATTACTACTCATTACTACGCTAGTGTATTCATTTAGACTTGCAGACTGTTCATGCCGTGAAGGCAAATGTAAATCGTCGCTGCCCTTGCATAAGGCAACGTGTATCTTTGTACCTACTCATTACTACGCTAGTGTATTCATTTAGACTTGCAGACTGTTCATGCCGTGAAGGCAAATGTAAATCGTCGCTGCCCTTGCATAAGGCAACGTGTATCTTTGTACCTACTCGTTACTACCTATTATTGCTGTTCACTAATGTTCAACATCTGTCGTTAAGTTTAGAGCGCGCGTGCCAGCTGGTGCCCTTATTTATAGATCAAGGTTAGATACAGGGCGACGCATTCTGCTACCCCATTGTAACCCGAAGTGAAATATATGATTGGTTAGTTAAGGGAACTATTGTTTGTTTCGGCTTGTGCATGTTCTGTTACAGATAGACGCCCCTTTATTGTACGGATTATTGTACGACGGAACGAGGAAGCTGTGAGCGTGCAGGTGAGTGAGACAGCTGCGTAGTCGTGGTCGGATTCACACCTAATCACAATCCTTGCTTAAGGCAATCCCGAAATTGTTATTTGACCTTGCAACTCTTGAGTAACCTTATCGGCGGAGTATTTTTGCATGCTTCGCTCCCGTCTAACCGTCCAGGCCCGGTTAGCCGGGTTAAGACAGGCTTGGTGGCGCCCTCATAATTTCGACATACCCTGTATATATTATGCCACAACGCGCTTGCCCAGAACGTATCGTGTGACTCACGCCCGACTCCCTGAGCGTTCCAGCCGTGGCCTATTAGCCTATTTCGAACCGATTTCAGGGCAAGTGTGTCAGGTTTTCAGGACTGATTCCGTGGTGCGATGCTCACCTTGGGTGGGTGTCGTAAAGTCCTTTTAATACCGTAACAAATTGTATTATTTGAATATATTTTATTTAATTTTATTATTAAGTACGCTACTTTTGGACTTACACTCCTTACTTCTAGAACTCTGTTTACCCAAACTCTATTTACAAAAAACCATATCCCTCCCAAGGAAGTCTTGTCTACTCCTCTGCAATAGAACATATGCCCCGATTTCAATGTTATTTGGGTTTCCCTTCTTCGGATTTCACTTTTTCCTAAAATTAAAGTATTCAGATTAAACTTTATGAGACGATATAGGGATAATTTAGAGAAAGTGTTCACAAGATATAAATTTTCCCCTAATAATACCTATAATTGTGATGATCTGAAAATAATGACACCCTGCGAATCTTAGCAAGTTGTACGAATATCTTCCGGCGAAAGAGGGCGATTCTAAAATTTATTAATGAGATAGGCAATTCGGTCCTACATGTGTTAATATTAACAAGGGTGCACATAACACTTAGATGCCAAATAGTGCACTAACTGGCAGTTTGGGTTTAACACCCAAAAGTGGGTGGATGACAATCTTACCAGTTCTTCGAACATTTTGTAATTATTACTAGATGTTTTCAGGAAAGTGGGGTTATATTACCGCTTTTTAACAACTGCAAATTGAATGTTAATCGTAAAATCATAGAGTTTTCGAAGAAAAACCTCTTTGAGATTTCCCTAGACACATCTCACATCATCTACAACGACTTGATGTGTCGATGTGGATCGCTTAAGACAAAATTGAAGTCAGAACAACCCAACTGGCTCATATAAAATCATGAGAAAATATTTTTCATCTACAATATCCCTGAGTTTACAAACAAGGCATTTCTTGAGCGGTTCAGTACTAAGAACACAAGCAGAATTGCGAAATGCTGAATTTTTCCATTTAATAGAAACGTTTTGTCTCACCAAGACATTTAACATCTTTTTATGTTGGACAGACCAAGCGCTGGGGCAAATCCAGATATAGAAAACAGAGAAAATGACGGCAACCGATATTTTTAGTAACATTCTTATTCAGTCAGCATCCGTAGCACCGATACAAATATGCCCATATCAAAAGGCATCAGAAAAGAACCCAACGCAACAGACAACAAAAATTGTAGAGAAACACCACAGAAAGATGAGAAAAGAAAAGTTTAAGGATTTTAACAAAGCCAATCAAAAACAAAGAAAATTAAGAGAAACTTACCTGTTCAATCCAACAGCACTGAGCCGGAAATAGAAATATAATCAGATATCGATAGCAATCTCTATTATTTGGATAATTTTAGTAATACCGAGTTTCTAGCAGAACCTGATGCACCAGACAAGAAGGATCCACTCAAGGAAGAAAATAAAGAGGCTAGGAAGGAAGATGAAAGTATTCTTTTCAAAATAAACGATTTCATACTTTAGAAATTCAAAAAAAAACATTTACTATAGCGTTTAAAAGCAATATCCATTTTTCGAGGGGAAAATATTTTTCACACAAAAAATGTATCGATTTAAAAAAATAGGTGGTACCTCACAAACACGACTTTACGACATAATCGGGAAATATACCTAAAATACGCGGCCCTAACTCTGTTACGATGGCGCTAACAAAAAGGTTTGCTCCAGCTAAAACGCAGTCGCGAGGGCGGGTTCTTTACGACCTTTGAGTTAGGGCTGTACTCCGGTACGAGAGGTAAAAGATGTTCAATCACTGAAGCTCAACCACATTCGGAATAGATCGGGACAACAAAATCAACACAGGTAGGCCCACTCTGAACCTGGAATTAAGTAGGCCTTTTCTACTTTCCATTTCTGACTTGGCACAACTTGAGCTAGCGACTGTACAGCTGATTCGAACCTACCTTTGATGGCATCAACTTTCACTTATCTGATTTCCTGTACAAAACAAAAAAACATGCAAACACCAATGAAAAACAATAAACAATTAACAAAGGACTCTATTAAAATAATAAAGTATGTATACCAATGAACATAAAAATGTGTACTAGTTACATCTAAAAATAATCGACAAAAGGTGTTAGTTAGGTTAAAGACGCAAAATTTAAGCTAAACGCAAGTGACAAAACGACAACAATTGACATGGTTACATGAATGAAATTAGCAACAGTCACTCAAGTAGTGGCACGACAATAATGTTGTGTACTTGACTTTCAACGCCAAACAACTTATCAACAATGTTTACTTAAACTTCCAACGCAGGGAGACGTATATGCATTAAAATTTGACGGTAATTCAATTTAAAAACAGTAGTGTCTGTTTGACACCTCTCGCTTTAAACCAAAAAGCATACCTTGACGGAACTTTATTTCAACAAATCACTGTAAATTTAAGAGCTAACATTTACCTTGATAGAAAATCAGATGTACGGGTTACTTTCGTTCTCCTCACCGGCAGGTTGCATCGTCAGGCCAATGCCATGAATAAAAGGAAACAACTGGAAACTGCACAGAGCGGCATTCAAGTAGACGTTGATCTAAATGCCCTGGAAAGGAATAATGAAGCACCCTACGACAGTTAGATGCAGGACTGTACTAGTGGCTTCACTACAATAATGGTTTAGCGCGTCCACGGGGGTTTTCACTTAATAATCCGCCATTGAACTAAATTCGGAGGTACCAGCTCCACGGAACAGAAAAAGGACCCTTGGCTACTACACTAACTTGACTGGCTTGACGACGACTAACATGCAGTTTCACTTCTTAATAATTTCGACTTACGAAGTGGCCAAAGCCCTGCCGGAACCAGCGACGTTTCATCAGCTCGACAATCGGACGGTGATTAGAGCTTCGCGCTAAGATCCCAGAAGCCAAAATAAATTGCGCAACCGCCACTTACTGATTGATGTCTCTCTAGCTTAAGCAAGCCGTTCGGGAAAATTTTAGAATGACGAAATCTGACTCAACAACTCTGCCTGAGCCCTCGCGGAAAGTTTTGAGCCTGTCTGAAAAACAAAATTCTCGGTAGGCGACGATAAGACACGACGCATGTGGGAATAGATTGCGTCATCCCAAACAGGAATAAAGCTTTAATTTAGAATTGAATTTCGACGAATAGTAATGAATCTGCAATATGTTAGCATGTAAAATAAGCGGAAATAACTATCGTATGGACTGAAATTTTGAGTACACCACTGAACTACGAGTTTAACTTACGTGCATCGGGAAAATGCTAAGATTTGGGCTAAAAATACGGAAAGTACAAGCTCCGATAAATTGTTCTAACATAGGGTTTTGTTGAACTGTCTGGAACATATTGGATAATACCATATTGGTTTTGTGGAGAAGACATTTTTAGACAAAAGTTTCAAAAGATCAAGTGATATATTCTATTTTTGCGATGTGTTATTGTCGCTTACTTTATATTTTCACTGCTGACTTGGATTTGTAGCGGTTGTGTGCTTATATTTATTCTAGGAAAGTATATTTAGTATATTTCATTTTGTTGTCATTTTGATAAAATTTAAAAAATCCAAGCTGTATACATTTGTTATATTAAAACTAAATTTTACTGGACTTGCCCCATTCAAGGGCAATACGTGTGCAATTCAAGGGATATGTTCCTTGAATGGGACACTGTGATGGATTTCAAAATATTATCTTTAACAAAAATCATCTTTTGGGTTTCGCAATAACAATGCTACCCTATAACTTTTGTGTAACTTGTTTTCAATAAAACTTTATTATGAATGGAAGATATTTGCTGTTTTCCCTATTGAGACGACTGGTTTGCTTTCTAAGAGTGTATTTGGTATCTTCAGATGCTGCCTCTGAAGGTATTCGTTGATGTTTTTAATTTCTACACAGTTCTGCACAGTTACCGTGTTGCTCCAACTGCCATCGTGTGAATTGCTTGCAGAGTATGTTCATTACATTTTCAATATCAGCTTCCTTTCTTAGTGGAATATTAGTTGTCAATTTGTTTTATGGTTAACCAACGTTGTAGGATTTGCCTTGTTGTAGGTACTTATTGTAGACAGGTCAAGAGTGGTATGCCTCTGAGACGTTGCACATGCACAACATTCAGTTTAGGCTTAAATAATATTTTTAGAATTTTTACGCCGCTAATAAGTCACAATCGGTGCTTTCTTCTTTAGGGCGCGAGGAATACGCGATAAAGCCAAGAGATCAGCGGTGCGCGAGCCCGCGTAGACGACGCCAAGCGCAATCCCTCTCAAGTTTCCCCAGAAGAAGCCCAGAAATGGATGAAAGCAAGGTGCTTGTCCTACTAAAGGCACTTTATTCCAGCGACCAGCTCATCCAGCTCTTACTGAAAGAACCATCAGCTCCTAGGCCCACTGGATCGAAGAAATGACAATAATACGTCTCCAAAGCTCACGACAAACGAACGGATCACAAAGTGATAAGCGACCACCAGGTCGATGCACCGCCAAGATTAATTAAGAGTACGACGTACCTGCACTAAGGTACTTTCCTGTCTGGAGGGCATCGCTAGACGAAGACTATAGTTTTTGTTCAAATGGCGAAGATCAGGCCTGCAGATTCTCTCCCAGTACCTCCCCACTGGCGCTTAGGCTTTTACAAGGTTAAAATACAACTAGTTAGCTAGTTCCGAGGGTAACCAAAAGGGTGCTCAGAGAAAGCTTAGCATGTGCACTACACCATTAACACGCGAAGAGTATCCTAGCTAAGTTTTTTTGTCGGAATTTAACAATGGCGCAGCCATATTTAACCGTTTAGTTGCAGGAACGACGGTACACAATGTAGAGTAGCGCCACTAGCCGATTTTTCGTCGAAGTAATTAATTTTAGGTTAAGTAAACTTGGCTTGTTACATAAACAGTAATATACAAGTTACATATAATCTTTTCTTAAACTAATACACTCGAAAATAAATTAGACTCTAGCTCTAAACTACCCATGTAAATGCTAATTACTTAATATGAGAAAGAAATTAACCTATAGTTAACCAGTTCAGAGCAAAAGCTACTTATTCAAAATATTACACTTCTGGTTATAAAGAAGTTCAAGAACTCAGAGATTTGTACTGGGTCCGTTAATCAATAGGTAGGTTGAAATGTAGGTAGTTGGCTGAGGTGGTTTACTTGCATGATGCATTCTAAAATGTCTCTCTAGCTGAGACATTTTGAGCGTTTGGCGCTAAAGTCGCCTTTGACAGATTGTAGATGTTCTTCGAGTTCTCTTTATTCGGCCGACTACCAGATGCGAAGTTTCAGTGGATTGTGATTCAAATAGCGGTTGAATATACATTTTATTACATTGTGAAAAGGCTTCTGATGATGTGCAAAGCGTTGGAGTTCTATTGGTCTATTTTAAATAGTTTAACTATTAGTTGCCATTTTGGTTCATCAGTAGTCTTACTAAATTTGTTAGGTTTTTAAGTGTTCTAGTAGATTGTTGATCATAAGTTGTTGGGCTTTTGTTGTTTGCTGTATGAAAACGCAATATTATTTGGATACGGCGCGATAATTTTGTGTATGTCCATAAAATTGGCACCGTCTAAATCGAGCGATATCTCTCTCTCTCTCTCTCTCTCCCTCTCTCTCTCTGAGGTATTTTAGTGTTCAGAATGGCATTCAAGAGACAACTTTATAGGCAGATATGTTAAGAAACTTAAACAGTACGTTATGTCAGTAATATCTTTCGCTTGATGCCTGTCATATGATACTAGTGCTCCCGATATATCTTCTGCGTCGGTCGTGGCTGTGTGATTTTGATGATTACCATAAAGGACTTATCCTCAGATAGTATAAATTTAATATTTACCTTGTGGTGCCTCCTGACATTGTTTGATATCGGTGCTTATCTTTTTGAGCAAAGTATAGATACTTTTTAATGGGGATATATTAGTTAATAAGTAACAGACGATTTCCGGGATTGGACAGTGTCATTATGGAGATCGAAGAACTCAACTTTGACATGGTTTGCAAGTTGAGTTGCGGTGTTCGTTTGCTTTTCCTCCTGATGAAGCCCCTTACGAACGTGGGGGAAACGTTGAGTTCGACCTCAATAATGGCACGGTCCAATCCCGGAAGTCGTTTGTGTTACTTAATGACAATGGCCTTGCAATTCTCCGAAATCATATATTAGATACGTAGTAGACAAATATTGAGGATGGCTGGGTATCTTTTCAGTATTCTTACTTCAGAGTTTGATGTAAAATTTTCATAACTAGACTGAAGTTGATATCTGTTACCGGTAGTAATTTTTTTAGATCCTTAGTAGCCCATTATAGCCGGGGTGTTTCGCTTCTGGGATATTTCTTTACCTTTTAGTTTAGATTCTAATGTGGTTATCGATTCTTCAATTGCAACAAATGCAATTTCTGGTTCTGCTTTTAAGATTATGGGTGTTAAAGTCGCTGCTTCGTATAGCGGTTCCATTCTGTTCCATTGCATGACAACCAAGGTATATATAGCAGCCCTTGGTTAAACTACTGGATTCGTTTAGTTGTAGTTTGTTTCGTAGTGCGGGCACACTTGTTAGATACACGTTTCTAAAATCAATATTGACGTGAAGTAATTAAATTGAAATTTTATTGTATTGCTATTTAAAATAATATAAGAGATAAATTAAGTTGTACAATAACAAGTATAAAACCCTGCTGGAGCCTGTGGTTTGGATCCGATACAATTCGTTAACCGGAGCCGGACATTTGGGCGCGGCCGTTTGGGCGCGGCCGTTCGGGCGCGGCCGTTTGGGCGCGAAGACACTTGGGCGCAGAGCTACTTGGGCGCGAGACATTTGGGCGCGAGGAAATTAATTAACGTATATTAGTTCTATTAGCTAGATTTACTATTCATAGGTCTGAAAATTTATTTTAAATAACGAAAATTACCTAAAGCACGTCCGAGGAGGTGGCGGGCGGCAAAAATTTAGTATAGAAATATTAATTGTCGAAAATAGAATATTGTTAATGCAAGTAGGTTCGACGAAAACAAGTTAGAAATTTTAACTTTCCGGTAAATACTAACAAATTTTTTGCGGAGATTTATTACATTAAAATAATAAGTAACAAAGAATAAATTAATAGAGATTGGGTACAAATAGAGCTATTGATGAGCCATCCAATCATTTGGAGATTCGTCGACGGCCTGAAAACTGTTCAACGAGGGAGAGATGTTGCTTATGAACAGTTACTTGCGGTAAATGAGCCCACTGAACTAAAAACAAAAATTTATCCAGGCTGATAGAAAATAAAAAATTTGGTTGAAGATTATAATAATCAATATAATCATGTAGACGGCGTAAACAATAGGGGCATTCTAGAATTTTTAAGAGGCATTTCGTACAATTACGAAATAAATGCGTAGATGCTTCTTGTTTATATTTTAAACAATTGTATATATTTACTTTAAGAATAATTGTATTATAATGGTAAAAATGTCAAAAATAAATTTTGATTATTAAAATTAATCTTTTGATATTATTATTTATTATTATTCTTATTTCTGCTCTTATCTTCAGTTAGTCGGTTCATAACATAACGAAAATAATGGATTACTTTAAAATTTAAGGTTTATTGTTAATTATTATCATTATAAACAAAACTCGAAGTGGACTAGTTTCGGCCAAAACAGAATACATATTAGAAACATACTAGCAACCAGTGAGACAAATGTCTCATTTAATAAAACAAAAAAGACCGTTTTTCAAATAGAACGCGTATTAAATAAAAACAATATTTTTTAAAATCACGTGATTGAAATTCGGTTCCTGACCTGACATGACCATTCCAAACATATAACTTTATTAACTTTTTTCTCTATCTCTTACGGTTTGGCTGCTGAAACAGCGTCTCGGACGGACGGAAATCACGTGATTTCTCGAAAACTGGAAGTGTCACGTGATGGAAATTAGGTTCCTGACCTGACATGACCATTTCAAACATATAAATTAAATAACTTTTTTCTCTATCTCTTACGGTTTGGCTGCTGAAACAGCGTCCCGGACGGACCAGCGTCCCGGACGGACGGAAATCACGTGATTTCTCGAAAACCGGAAGTGTCACGTGACTGAAATTCGGTTCCTGACCTGACATGACCATTGCAAACATATAACTTTCATAAATTTTTTCTCTATCTCTTACGGTTTGGCTGCTGAAACAGCGTCCCGGACACACAAAACAGCGTCCCAGACAAGCCTATTATATATATGGATTAAACATTAGAACCATCAATCAATTAAATATAGCACAGCATTAATCATTTACCAGCACAATCAATGTATTTCTATTTAAAATTATTTTCAATACCTATATATAATCTATTTCCATCTTTATTTCAATTCAGAATTATTATTTCATATCTAACATAGGTACTGCCTTTTTTATGTATTCAGAATTATTTCAAAACTAATCTAATATTCTACCTTCTTTATTTCTATTCGGATTTATTTCAAAATTTATTTAATATAGGTACATACTACCACCTTATTTAAAATTAATCGCATGACGGTTTCAATAAATAATTGGATTATTCTTTTAATATTGTTTGATTAATTACATTAATTTCTCAGTATAAATAATGATTTAATAAATGTCCCAGGTGTCTCGCGCCCAAGTGTCTCGCGCCCAAGTGTCTCGCGCCCAAGTGTCCCGGCGCCCAAACGGCCGCGCCCAGACGGCCGCGCCCAAACAGCCGCGCCCAAATGTCCTAGACCGTTCGTTAACAACTCTAACCACTCAAATTGGTGAAGAGCATACCTTCGGGAAACTTTGTCGTGTTAGTTTCTCTCCAAGGCTACTGACGATAGAACTTAGCTGTCGTATTTAGCAGTTGTTAAATATTTGTGTGGTTGGGGGTTTTTAACCAATTGTGCCAACAACAAGAATGGTCAATTTCCACAACGAATTGAAGTTAAAACTTGTTACTATTATGTTTGTTCTTGTGTAGTAGCTTGTAATAATGATGATAGTTAAACGATTATATCATAACATTTAAAACAGAAAAATTTGCCAATAAGTCAAAAACGTAAGTATCTTTATTGAAAGTCCACTTACCTGTTATGTCTGCATTTAACAGTATTATTAACGTACTTAAAGTAACTTACCTCTAATATTGTTACAATTTACGTATAATTGTTTCATTGTAACAATTTAAAATTAAATTTTGCAGAATCAAGTTGTTTCCACTTCTCTAGAAAAGTGTTGTGAGTCATTACCATCAGATATCCTATTATTATAACTAAGTACTAAAAAATCCTAAGTACTTACAAATACTATAATTATAAAACATTTCATCAGCAACCATTTCGCATACTTAAAACTATTTTTCAGTCTGTGAAAATGTAAATACGAAAATCCGTATCTATAAACATAATGTGCTTACACTTTAAGTTTTATTGTAATGTAAATACAGACGGCATTATAGATAATAAAAAGATATGGAACATAGAAAAAATGGTAACAATGGTAGTTACCTATGTTACCTAATCTTCTGGCATTGTATGTGGGTTTCATATGTTCGGTATGAAAAAACTATTACTGTATTTGCGACTAAATAGCTACTCTGTAAATACATACACACAAATATCCAGTCTGTAATGAGTACAAAGTGATTGTGCTCCTTTTTCTATTATTGAACGTACCATTATTACATTATATTTAATTTGAAACTAATATCTTTGTATTGACATTTCAAAAGCTTCAAATGTACGTAATTTATATTTTGATTACTATATAGAACTTAAAGCGTAAGGCATAT
The DNA here is from genome assembly GCA_940337035.1 of Agriotes lineatus. Lineage (NCBI taxonomy): Eukaryota > Metazoa > Arthropoda > Insecta > Coleoptera > Elateridae > Agriotes > Agriotes lineatus. The sequence goes on along the minus strand of CALNHX010007420.1, from coordinate 45,785 downwards.
ATTTAGATTGCTCAAGAAGACAACGAATATCTTACAAAGGCGCATAAATAATAAAATTTGATTCATGTTCTATTTTGGGTAGATTAAAACTTGAGTAAAAAAAAAAATTATTCCTACGAAATTAGTTAAGTATGAGTGCATTTTCCATTAAGGCAATAATGCTAATTCTTTGTTCTTACAAAAACATTTCCTAATTATATCACTACTTAATTCAGGTACAGATAAATGCAAATTTAGTCTAAAGAAATACTATCCATTCATTGCTTCTCACGCATGGGCTCCAATTCTGGCAGTTCATGGGCCTGAGTTTTGCCTTTGAGTTCGTCCTGGATTTGCTCCAAAGTTTTTCCCTTAGTTTCAGGGACAACAAAAATGATAAACACCAACCCAAAGGCACAACACGTTGTAAAAATAAAGAAGGGCACGTGAATGCCAAAACCGTCTCTCGTTATTTGAAAGAACTTCGCAACGAGCGCGGTCGTAATGGCAAAGTAGGTGTTGCAGAAACTCATGGCGAAAGCTTTAACGTTTGTGGGGAACAGTTCGGCCATTATTAGCATCGGAATCACCTGCATACCCAAGCTGAACATCACCACGTACACGATAAGGGCTATTATGGGTATAATTGAGTATTTCGTTATGTCGAGACTAGTTTTGTTTAGGATGTAAAAGTAAATTGCTTCAATTAACAACGCTAACCCAGCACCACTTATAGACATAATCATCAAGGGCTTTCTCCCGGCTTTGTCCACGATCACTGTGCAGACGGCCGCGAACACAACTTGCATGGTAAAATAAATCGTGGCTGCCACATTGGGTGCAATGCTACTCCCAGCTTCCTTGAATACCATTTGGGCGTAGAATGCAATGGCGGTGGTACCACTCAGCTGTTGAGCGGCACGCAGTCCCATGAATATAAACACCGCCCTTCTGTTGCTTCTCACCAAGAACAAATCCAAATATCGTCCAGAATTCGCCATCTGCTGCTCAACGGCCTGCGTTATGCGCTTCAACTCACCATCGACGTTTTGCGTGCCCTTGAATATCCTCAGGCTCTTCTTCGCCTCTTCAAACTTCCCCTTCATTATTAAATAGTAAGGGCTTTCCGGCATCCAGGAGAAGGTCAAGAGTAGAATCACCGGTAGCGTTGAAGCTACCATAGCCGTCGCGGCGTTGCTCAGATGGGCCCCGATGATGGTCATCAACAAAATACCGGATATCATGGTGAGCGTGATGCAGGAACCCAAGAAGCCCCTGATTTTGGGGTCTGAAATTTCTCCTATAAACACCGGCAAAGAGCTGATCATCAGGCCGTCACCGAAGCCTGCCAGTGACCTCGCGATGATAAGCACTGCGACTGAGCGTGCGAAAGCTACCATTATCCATGATATGAAGAAGGGAACGGCTGCTATCCTGATGATGTTCTTTCGGCCGATCCGGTCCAAGAGGAATATTCCAGTGTTTGCGCCGCAGAGAATGGTAAGTACAAATACAGCTGCAATCCAGGAGCCTTGACTCTCGGTCATGGGGATTTCTGAGTCAGGCTTGAGAAGTTTCGGCAAGAATGTCGAAGTCCATCCGTAGTGCATTCCGCTGCATGTGATGTTGAGGCATCCTGAAAGTATAATGAATTAGTTACACATGCTGGTTGGGAGATTTCTCTTGCAAGCGAAGTAAAGGAGAAAAATTGCCAGAAATGGGTATATACTGCTCAACAAATGAACTGGACCACAGATAAAAATTGTATTTGTTACATTACGTCATAGTATATAATTATAAAAGTGTTTGTTTTATAGTATACTTATATTAAACATATTTAATTAGACTATCCTCAAATATCAACTGAAAAATTAACAAAATCATATTAATAAAATTAAAAAATAATAAAATATAAAAAACTATATTTCACAAAAACATGGGAAAGAACAAAAAATTGAAATTAGTAGTTCTTTGGGTCTCCTCGAAAAGTTTAAACTTTTTGGCAACGATTTGGCATACTTTGCATGCAGTGTGCTATCAACATTTGGGCAAAATTAAAAATTTTCAAATGATATTTTATTAATGGACAGTTTTACTTAAACTAAATTATAAAGAGAAATAATTCTTATAGTGACATAATCCTAAAAGGTTACCAAAAAGGCCAAGACTTTTCTTTTGAAAAATATTTTTAAAAATTGCAACAATATATGCAAATGGATCAGTTCATTTGTGGAGCAGTATACTTTGGTGGGTGAATGTAACTACTGTACCCTCTTATGTTGTCACATTCTACAAAAACTATTAGGGAACTTCATCTGCAGATAAAGGGATGAATCTATCAGAACCAAGGTATTTCTCGGTGTAAGTAATTTTGTCATCTGAAGAACTTTTATGTTTAAGGTTGGATCTATTTTAAATATCTAGTTAAAATAGTTTTTAGATTTTTAAAATGAATCGCAAATAAAAAAGTTACAGAAGAAAATATGTTTACCTTTACTGTTACCGTGCCGACCAGCACGTCCTCCTTAATAGCATTACTAATTTTCATTTTAAAAAAGTGGCGCAAGTGAATAAATCGGCGTCGTTGGTAACAATGTGAATTTCTGTAGTTGTAAGAGTGTATAATTTTGTAATTAGGGTATAAATCCGTGCTTTAATTTCCTAATATACTATTTACATTATACATCCAATTTGTGAATTTGTACATTATAATATTTAAATTAAGTAGATTTAACTTGGCGCCAATAAGTGTACATATCCGGTAGCACGAATCAGCGCAATCTCGTGTCCAGTGTTTTCAATGATATGTCGGAAGTAATGCTTTTGGGTTCGAAACAAATATTGATGGATGCACACCCGCCCGGCAGAGCAGGCAGCATTTCTAGTGCGGTTATTTCGTTAAGCAGGTCGCTTGTCCGCGGTGGAAGGTTTTGCCGGTGGCAAACGAAGTACAGTTTGTCCGAGCCTTAAAAAGACGTCACAACTTCAAAAGTTCAGGCACAGCAGGTTCTAGCCTATTTCTGAGATTTCTACTGGAGCGCCAGTGGTATACAAGCAGAAAATGACGTCAGCAAAAGGCCAGCACGCAGCACCAAGAAAGCGAACGACGTCGAAGTGAATAAAGTAGATGTAAACAGCGGATCTGCGTCATTTGAGCATACAATTGTTAGCGTTAAAGCTGATTACCACACAGCCTGTCTCAGCACCTGGATTTGCATTGTATCACATGAAAGCGATTGTTTAGGCGAGTGACGTCTAGCTGCGATGGTGACGAGTTACCCATATCAAAGTTGAAGGCGGTGCCACGCATATTTCGGGCGGAGCCTTACTTTTATGCCTAAAATAAAGATATATTATATACAGTACTTTGGCGACGATTTATTGTTATTTAAAATATAGATGCATTCTAGATACAGTAACTGTAAAGTTAATTTAATATTATATAACTTATAAATGCGTGCAAAACTAGCTGTTGCGCGTTCGGATTCTCTTATTATGCAAAGAAAATGCATGTAAACATGGCCATTTATTCTAGGAGTCGATTCCACTATTGCTTCGCACATTGGCTTTCATTTGAGTAGATGTAGAAGATCCAGATAATTTCCACATTAATTTGTCTTTAACGAAGAACTGCTATACGAAATAAGGTAGGAGGTAACCTATCGCAACTGAGCTAGGTGGCGTAAAAAAAAGGACAAAAAATTTATGACGATATGAATGTGTACGAGGCGTCGCGGATCAAGTTAACCCCACAGAAAACTGCCGCGTTACAATTTGACGCCCAAGCGAAGAGACTAGAAAACCGCCGCATTGCAAATATAATTAGTAATTTCAAGCATATAGTGCTCCTGAGTAAAAATTAAAGTTTTAAAGTATTTTAGAGACAAAATAATTGTGATCGAACAGGAAAAGGCACCAAAATTAATCCGTTGAGCGGTGTTTTCAATATAATATGGCTGATATCATATTATGTTAGATGCACTATCGCGCCATATGTGCGACAATTTGTGATAAAAATAATTAACAAAGAAGAAATCCGTTTAAAATCAAGTCTATTACTGATAACACGAATACAAATCGACAAATACATACAAAGAAAAAAGCAACGGACCCCACTCAAAAGCTTAGTCCTTTGCATTAAGATTCCACACAAAATGTCGAAAAAGTCATCTAGTAGGTTATGCCATTCTCCAGTTACTCTCTTTACAAAAGTTATGCAATTTCATAAGACCTATCATATAATTTTGGGTTGGTTACCATTGATCGAGTGGTTACAATCAAAATTCTAAATTTATAAAAATGCTAGAAGCTGAAAGCAAAACTTCGGAAGGTTGTGCCAAAGTAAAACACTGAAATTGTAACAATAACAATAGAATTATTAAGCAATCAGATATGTAGAAACCGTAGGTAGAGAGAAAAAAAAATTACAGGCAATGAACCGTAGGACGAAACACAGAGGAACAAGTTGTCTAGTTCCCGAGAGGAATTAAAAGAAGTAGTATTACAGAATACAAAACTGAAAGAGGAGAATTCTATGTTAAGGAAAGTAGTAACCAAGCGAGAAAGCAGATTGGACATTTTAGAAAAAATAAGAGCAAAGGAGGAAGCTAAATGTATAGGAAATGCAATATTCTGGAGAAGAATAAACAGGGAAATTTAAAAGAAAGAGTGACATTAAGGAATACAGAGATCAATATTGAAACTTACCGAAGGGGGCACTAGATCACTAGACGAAGCAATCAGGGAACGAAACACACAGATAAGAAAAACTATAGCTATGATAGATGATACTTTATGGGACAAAAATAATAACAAATAAAACAAGAAACGGTTATACAATACTATTGTCCAAAGTAATAACAAAAAGCTCGGAAGTGTGGCCAATTAAAGAGAGAATTGGGAAAATGCTACAAGCTACAGAAACTGACTTCTGGAGAAGAGCAGGTGGTAGTTCAAGAAGAGAAAATATAAGAAATACATAATTAGAAAATTGATGAATCTAAGACGTACAATAATTGATGACATTAAAGAGAAACAACTGGTATGGTTTATACATGTTAAAAAATGAAGCCAGAAACGAGACTACCTAACCAGGTTTTGCGGTGGAAACTGGGATGAAGGAGAAAACAAGGGAGACCTAGGAAAAGCTGTTAGAGTGGCATCAACGAAGAAAGAGAAGAAGAGAAAAAGGTTTAGAAGAAGACCTATGGAATGACAGAGAAGTATGTTGATAGTGTAACCAGAGACGTAGAACGTTGTAAACCGATAATTATATATACAGGGTGATTCAGAAGTATGGTCATTACATTAAATGGGTCTATACTGACCTCAGTAGAATTACATTGTACTAAAAATGTATCAAAAAATGGCATGACGTCTTGGTAAATTCTGCACTGGTTTAATTACATGAGAGGGATTTAACCTACTGCATAAAATGTGCTTGAAATAAAAATAACTGGTTTTCGCTATGCATTTTATATTAATTTAGTCTTACCGCAAACACATGTGAGGAGTTAAATTCATAGAAATTCATTCCAGTGATTAGTGACCATCAATCAGTTCAAGAAATTAAATGTTTAATTTATTGTGATATTATTATAAATTTTTAACTTATAGTTTATTATACAAAGTTATTCTGTTTGATGTCTTCTAACTATCCTTAATTATAATTACCATACTTATGAATTACCCTATATAATTACAATGCCTATGTATTGAAATATATCGACTATAGCAACCGATTATGATCTTCTCTTGAAATAATTTAGTTACTTCCACCATAATATTAGTACTGAGAGTATACTAGAATGATATAACTGTAGACCGTTATTCTAGTTTTACGAACAGGAAACCTTAGACACAAGTGTATTAGAAACATTTTATATGAAAAGCTAAAAAACCAAATCCTCTTGTTCTTATGGAACATTTGAATACCTAGATTATACTGTAAATGTGACTCAATCTACAAGATAAGCTACAATAAGAGTACGTAGAAAAACGTTAGTACAGCTAAATTTCATATTATGGTATTCGGATTTTATGCCATTGAACTGCCAAGTTTGTAAAATTATTGTTTTTGACAGTTCTCTTATTTATAGATTTCTACCCATATAACATTCATAACAACCGATAAAACTATAACAGTTTTCAAACTTATTTACGTTTGAGGAATTCAAATGTGCGTTTTTCAGTTCAGAGCATTCCAATTATTTCATCGAATTTCCTCTGTTGTTACATAAATGACAAAATTTTAGTACTTGGCGTCACGTTAGAAAAAATATGTCTCCTTCAAATAAAAGAAATAGAAGCAGTATTTTTGATTTCTAATATTTATTGAAGAATTTTAGACAATAAATTAAATTTTTCCGAATGCTCCAAAACACACGAAATGGCAGTAGCAGCTGCTCCTTAGAGGCTGAGGGGCTCGAGCCTCCCAGCCGTCAACAGCTTAGTCGTGATTAGAAAAGGGTAAATATTCTTTTATTGAAAATATATTTGATCATCTACCCACCGTTATAATTTAACAAGATTAATGTAATGAGAATCGCTATTCGATCCCTCTTAAAACATACAAAAACAGTACACAAGAAGTATGTCAGCATAGCATGAGTTATGTCAATACACTCACTCGTATCATATGCGACTCCGAATTTGTATGGGAATTATGGGTGAAAACGCGATCGCTGCAGAATCGGTAATATAGCAGTTTCAATGTGAGAGCTCACACTTTTAGAGCCGTCACGGCTGTGTGATATCTTATCGTAATATTTACAAATTTTGTGTTCCAGAAAATGTTATGTAATCCGAAGATAAAGGAGGCCACCGCGCCAATAGCATTACTCTTTGGAAATGTTGTGAATTGCGCAAGCCTAAATGAAGTGTAAATGTAGCAAGAAGAATTATTGTGAGTCGCGTTTGTATGATCTTTTACAATATCGATTGCAGTTGGGGTGTGTCTATATATCTGCAGTGATATCGGTTGTCTCCTCTAGTTTTATTAAAACAATTACGGATAATTTCATAACTAATGTCCTTAACATTAATTTTAAAAATCCTACTGTTAGTTGAAGTGTTAAAACAACTGCCATAGGTAAAATATGCGCGTAATGTAGGTGGGTCATTAATTATTATTATTTTTTACTTAGTTGTTGTTACAAATAATGAACCTCCCAAATACAATTTTCATGAGCCGCCACTGCCAAATGGATATAATTTGTCAAAATTTCTGATCACTTTAGTTATCCTAAAAATGGCTATTATTTGATACTTTCCATACGCCAAAAGTATATTGTTATTGCACACTATGCAATAATAGTGTATTATGTTACACGATCGGTAAGTGCCCTAGAACGGCCGAAAAAAATGTTTGAGACTTGTTCTAATAACGATCGAGTGATGAAGATATAAGAATAATAATACCGTTAAGTACTACAATAATATTGTTTGCATGGTTTTTGTTTCTATAGTAATCAAATGCTACAAGTGGAAAAGGACATCATTTCCTTACGGATGTGCATTACAGAACATTATTTCATTTCCTAACTTAAATTAATGAGAAAAATAAACTTTTTCTGACGAAATAGAAAACTATACTATAAAACAGTCCTAGTACCACTATATTTATAATGGACCTGTTATTTTGTTGTTATCATACCAATCAAGAAGGATACGATCAAGTGACCTTTCCGTAATAGATAACGAACCCGGAAATAAATAAAAATTGGTTGTCTTCAATTCAATTTAATTAAAACCAATGATTTTAGTGAGTTCTCAATTTGAAATGCAGTTGACGTTTTCTGGTCGCTTTTAGCATAAATATTTAGTAGTCGAAACATGTGTTAAAAGAACTAGAAGAACTTAGAGAACTAAACAGAAAAGAAGTTTCGCCTCTGACGTGGTTTACACGTTGAGTTACCGTGCTCCTTTTGCTTTTTCCTCCTGATGAAGCCCCTTACGAAACTGGGCGAAACGTCGAGTTCTTCGACCTCAATAATGACACGGTCCAATCCTGGATGTCGTTTTTTACTTAATGACCATGGCCGTGAAAGCCTCCGAAATCAGAAGAGAAGAATAACAGTGCCAGAGAGAGAGAGAGAGAGAGAGAGAACGCGAATATCTAATACGAAAGATGCAAACGCTGTCTAAACGAGATACAAATGGAAAGATAATTAAATACATACCAGAAGTACTAAAACAGAGAAGAAAAAAACCGAGAAGATGGCTGGAAAGACTAGAGGAACTGGGATCTAGATCCAAAACAAAAAGGAAAACTGCAACTAGCTTAAAAGATCAAGAATTAACAATTGAATCATAGAACACTCAAGAGTTGAACAGATAAGGTAAGATGAGACAACTGGTAGTGAAAGCCAGAGATATAATGTAGATGTTTTGGGAGTACTAGAGACAAGTATAAAAGGAGAAACCAGTACACAAATATAGGACTACATCTGGATGAACGAAGGCGGAGAAGATACAGATATGGGATAGTCTTCCTGATAAATAAAACAGCAAAATGAAAAGTAATAGACTGGAAGAAAATAAGCGAAAGGTTGCGTGTATTAAGCATACGGGGACAATATAGGAAGATAAAAATTGTAAATACATACGCTCCAACAGAAATGGTGGAAGAAGAAATAAACAAAAATGTTATGAAAACTAAAGAGAACAGTCAAAAAATTGCAAAGTTCGATATAAATAGGTTTATAGGTTACCAAAACGCGAACATAGGTAAAGTGAAAGTACTTGAAGCAATAGTTGGGAAGAAAGTCTGCATGATAAATCAAATAAAAATGGCGAACCATTAATCAATTTAGCAATGCAAAATAGAAAAAAGCATATACAAAGCAACATGGTGTAGTCCATATGGGAAAAACAGAAATCAGGTAGACCATTTGCTGGTCTCAGAAAGACAAGTGAACACCATAAATTAAGTAAGATCGTGTAGGGGAGCAGTTGGTAAGAATTAAAATGAAGTAAGTCAGGCCAGGTTATTAACGTATCTAACAGAAGCCAAAGAAAAGTATAGCGGAAACACTAAAAAATGCAGAGATACGGGGAAAACACTCGGAAATGAGGCTGCAAATAAAAGTAGTTGAAACGGGGTAGAAAATAAGTGGCCACTCATAAAGCAACTCGAAGAGAGTGTGGAGGATTGATTGAAGAAACGGAAGCAAAGAGAAAAAGACTGGTTTGGTCAAGAATGCGAAGAAGCAACCGAAAAAAGCAAGAGGGGTAAAAGGCAGTGGTTACAACCATAAACACAAAAATCCGAAAACCAATACAAAACCGGGAGAAAGAATTTGCACCAAAAATAAGAGAGGAAAAGTAAACGCAAAAATAGAAGAGTTAGAAAAATCAAAAAAGAAAAAAATGCAAAAGCCTTCTACAGAATATTATAAGGAGAAAGAAAAGAGTTTCAACAGCAAGTGATTGGTTTAGGGAATGAAGCCGGAGAGCTTTACCAACCAAGAAACCAAGAAGCATAGAGAATAGAGCAAAAACGAAATATAGTAACGGAGAAAAACTACCGAATTAGGTAAACATCCAAAGAATAATAAATCATGGAAAAAGTAATAAAAGTCCTGCCACGGATAAAATTCCCTTAAAATTAATAAAATACGGAAACGAAGAATTGGGAAAAAGTCTTTTAATTAATTAAAAAAATATTGATAAAAAATGCCAAAAGAATCGAAAAAAGCATTGATCTGCCCAATTTTCAAAAAGAGAACAAACAACTGATTGAGAACTACATATACGAAAAATGTAAAAACAAGAATATACGAATCCACGCTCTGTACATAAACTTTAATCAAGCCTTCAACAAAGTGAAAAGAAGAGATGCAATAAAAAACAATGGAACTACAATTTGATCAAGACACAATAGACTAGTAACAATGACTTTGAATAGAACAATAAATAAGGTTAAATTTAAAGGCTGTATATCCACGGAATTCGAAAGCAACGTGGGGCTAAAACAAGGTGACCCGCCATATTTGTTCAACATTGTTTTGGAACACATTCTAAAAAGACCAGAATCAATGCCAAGACAAACATTGTTAACCGACTATATCAAATTTTGGTTACGCAGATGCTGTGGTAGTAATGGCGAGAACTACATGACCATGGGTTACTCGAAATAAAACGAAAGTAACGAACTAAACATAACAACAAAAACAACGAAAGAAGATGTAACCTTCAAAATGACAGTGTGACATATTTAGGTGTCGATGTAAACAGTGAAGGAAAACAAGAAGAGGAAATTAAAAAAAAGTTAGTAAGTGCGTGCGTTCAGTAGATCGGTACATAACAAGCAGAGTGATCCAAGAGTGACAAAAATCCGATTGTACAAAGCAAAGTTATTAAACTTATTCTAAGATACGCGCGGTAAACATGGAGTAAACATGGATTGTAACGAAAGTGGAAGAAAATAAACTGTTAGTGCAGAAAAGGAAGATGTTAAGAACAATTTACAGAGGGGTAAAATAAGGGCAAAATTGGAGTAGAACCCAACATAAGTATACCGATAAAACAAAACAGATTAAGTTGGTTCGGACATATAATGACGAAGGGAAATGTTCTTGCTCATCTATACTACGTTTAGTAAGCATGGTACAGTAGAAGCCTTCTCACAAATGAGCGCTAGATTTGAATAGAGTATTGCTATTGGTAAGCCGTTTATACACAACTCCCTTTTATTTGAAATGAAACATTTTTTAAAATTCTGGGTCTTTAGATTTATAACGTGTAAAATCAGCTTTGCGCCATCAATGCAATCCTTTCATTAAACGTAGTATAGCCATCTTTTTTCAAATTTCTAATTTAGCAAATTTCCACACTCTCTACGTGTTATATTAATAACATGGTAAATCAAGCAGAAAAATCTGAAATAAATTATATTCTGCAGAAACGAATCGAATAATTCCTAAAAGAAGTCAGACCTTAACTGCCTTAAATGGGTATTCCAGAGTAGTTTTTAAACAATTAATTTCTAGCAAAAAATACCAATTTAATAGATACACATAAAAAACTAAACAAACATTTACGAAATTAGTTTTTTGCAAATATTATATAATCGCACTTATTATGATGGTTAACAGTTTACTTTAATAGTTATTTGTAATCAATAAGTAAAGATTGCGTTTCTGGCCCGCGTCGTAAATTACAGCATGAGGTGCGAAGCCCCAGGTATATAACAAGCCAAAGGTCAAGTACACCTGTGTGCGATTGAGTTACATGAAATATTTTAGGTGCAATTGAAAAGCTTTTTTGAAAGACGATCCATGGTACATCTAAACAGCAAACTCAAAATATATTAACCGAAATCAAATGATCTCTTTCAGAAGAAATCTTTCACGCCGCTGGCCAAAAATCCTTTGTTTGCGTTTTTTTATGCATAAATAGCTATTAAAATGAGTTGAACTTAATTATTAGAAGGATATGAACGACCCATAAAGAATGTTAACTCCTGAAGGCGCAAAAGATATGCCTATAATTGATCGATCGTACATAGACAGTACTTATTATAATTTAAGGTCAAGTAATCTTACATCCACTTAAACTGAGTAAATTGTGTACCTGCATAGCATAAACAATTTTCTAAGTTTTTTTATGCTCAGAGCTAATCGCCTTTGATTTGATTGCTAAATAAGTAATTGACTTCCACTGTTCAGCTGGGTATGCTACTAAGACGGTTTAAAAATATCTGATTGAATTAATTCGGTTCTATTGTTCATGAATTTCCGCTTTTGCTTTTTCCAATTTGCATATTAATAATTCTATTTTAATGTAGTGCGTTAGCTTTATTTGATTACTATTTATCACATTCATTAGTACAGGGTGATTCATACGTATGGCCATTAAATTAAATGGGTGTATACTGATTACTAGAACTACAGTGTCCTAAAAATTAATCGCTTATGGAAAAATCGCATTAGGGTCTGATTCAAACTATTGAGAACCACTGGCTAACACCAGAACCCTATTAGGTATATAAGATTAACCGTTTTCCTTTCACATCTCCTTCCAGCTTTGAGAAACTAACACGTAATACACCAAATGTGATTGAAATATCCAAACTGTTTTTGCTTCTGAATGTTATCCGAAGTCGGTCTTATAGGTAGCATCTGTTCGAAATTATGTTTATAGGAATGCATTCCAATGACCGTCAATCAGTTAAAGGAATTACATGCTTTATTTTTTTGTGGCAGTAGGAGGGTAGCAGCCATAATTTATGCAGACTAATAGATCAAGCCCACCATGGAAATCAAACTTGCCATGAAACAAATGTTTATTGTTTTCTAGTTTGACAGTTCAAATTTAGTTTTGATACTTGCAACAGTTATTATAGAAGTTAATTTTAAATAAGTGTAGAAAAATAAATTTAACGAGAGAAAATTTTAGAGCTACGATTTACTATGACTGAAAAGTTTCCTATCTCCGAACGAACGCTTTGAAGAACTTCGTACTGAAATGACCAAGCTCCTTCGCAGAGGTCTGTTTATAGCTGGTTTAATGAATTTAAATTTGTACAAGTAACACTCAGCGGCGATATTCGCGAAGGACAACCAATTCCAGCAGTTGCCAAAATAAATATAGACACCGTGCGAAGAATAATTCAGGAGGATAATCGAGTCACATATAGAATTATTAGGAGCAACTTGGGCATTGGCCTGAATGCAATAAGCAAGATTTTACATAATCATTTGGGATGTAAGAAAAATCTGTTGTCAGTGAATACCACACAGTTTAACAGAAGCACAAAAATAACTACTCATGGAATGATGTAAGAAGGTAAAGCTGGATGTATGCATTTGATCTAGAATCTAAGCTTCAGTATGCACAATGGGTGTTTCCAACAGATCTTAATCCAGTTAAAGTGAAGCGATCTCGAAGTGTTGGTAAGAAAAGTTTTGCTTGATTTTTTTGAACATCAGAACCTATCACAACTGCCGTGCTTGAAAATAAACGTGCGGTACACAACAGTATGCCTGCCAGACGTTATTCAAAAAGCTCGTTTACTGCCCCAAGAGATCATTCTGCACCATGAAAATGGTTTAATCCACACCGCATATCAAACAAAAAGATATTTAGAGGCTTCCGGCTTAAAATTGCTAAGTCATCCCAAAACAGTCCCGACTTAGCATCTTCCAATTACTTTTTATTTCCTGGATTAAAGGATAAAATGTCTGGTGTGTGCTTTGGAACTCTCGAAGGATTTGTGGAAAGCCTCACAAACCTGTTTCTCACGTGACTCAAGAAGAGTGGGAATTTATGATTTGAAAATTTGTTTTATCCAATGCGTAAATATATACAGTTTAAGGCGAATACCTTGAAAAACAGTAATAAAAATAATTTTTGGTCACGAAACTTTGTTTTATTAGAATGTAGAAACTTACTGTACTACCCTCGTATTATTAATTTTTGACATGTGGTTTATTATAAAAGGCGATTCTGTTTGATGTCCTCTAACTACCCTTAAATTTAATTATCATATTTATGGACCACCCTGTATACATCAAAAATATAACTTTGTCAGCTAAAATGCTGTAGTATATTATGGAACAACAAGAAAAACTTCGTCGGATCAAAATATTGGCGAAAAGATATCTTAGAAAAAAAACGGTATGCTTTACTAAAAACATGCTGCTAATATATTTGGATTTCACCAAGTATAGTGGTCCAATGGTAAGGTTAAGGTGGAGTATCAAAATAAAACCTCTGTAAGTGATATCGAAGCCTGCGACAACATTGCAGCTGGCAAGTAATTTTGGTGTACTTATCTTCTTGTAACTTTTTGATTTTTTTATCTGTGCTACATGCAGAACAATGTTGCTTAACTTAAGTTGTTTGGATATCAACAGGTGCAATTTTCCACATGCTGACATTTGCTCATTTAAACACTAGATTTCTATTATCTTGCTTTAACAATGTAAAAGATTTCGTCAGTATTAATATGTCTTTGCTGTAACAGAGTCCTGGTTTTCTCAAAATATCTGTAACGACCTTATATAGCTCGATGGCTACTATCTTGTGAGGAAGGATCGAGATGGACGAGGAGTGCCACTGTCAACACAAAATCATATCTATCGAGTCGAATGCGAACATGGATAAGCATATGTGTTGAGAAAATTAACATGGACATTGCGGTTGTCTATAGATCTCAAAGATATCCATTCGAAGCGTTCTTTTCTGCATTGGAGGATTTATTTTCAGGTATTTTGACGAGGTATGATCTTTTTGTCTGTATGGGTGATTTTAATCTAAATTTGTTGAATGCCTGTGACAGTACCGTTAATATTTTTTTCTACTCACTGTATAGAAGGTCGGCTTCTGCGCCGTGGTTTTAGGAAACAAAACTGTCAATTTCCAATCAGCGAGAGCCAATTTTTATTGACTCCCGGCGGAAGCCAATATTTTTTCCTCCCGCATTTGTGTTTATGGCACCATGGATATCACACCAAAGCTTTAAAACGTTATGCTGATTTGGAAATTAGACAAAATGTCACTGCAGAAATCTAGAGTCACTATAATGATTTCCTAAAGCAAAATTTTTGAAATTTCGAGCAATAGAACATGCGTTCGAAGAAAAATTCATATATATATATATATATATATATACAGTGTGACCAGTAAAGTCCGCATCATACGGGATTTTTTTTTATTAATAGCTTTTTTTCGAAATTTGACTTTGGCATCAATTTGTGCTTCGATCGAGATGAAAATTAACCAAAAAAATAGTAGTCACGTCATTCGCATTATCTGTCAAATTTAATTTTTTTTTCAAAAAAAATTCAAAAGTGGGGTTATTTCTCAAAATATCGAAAAAAAGTTATTAGAAAAAGTGTTTCTAAATGCAATTTTTAGCCCATATGCAAAATTTCAGCTGTATAAGATAATTTAGATTTTTTGCCCTTTTTTTTTAAATTGCACCACTGTTGCAAAGTAAGACTCAACACAACCTACATAAAACTTCTTAGTTTTGACAATGCTTTATTTCACACACATTTTCTTAAAGTAGTGCCATATTAAATGTGTGTTTTTCTACAAAATCCAAATAAGGCTATTAAAATTTGGTCACATGTGATGCAAAGTTTATTTGTTTTTGACCCTGTATAATGTAACTCCATAAAATAACTATTTTTGAAAACGCAGTTTGTGTCTAAAAGTAATACACGTTATTTTATGAAGTTACATTATACAGGGTCAAAAACAAATAAACTTTGCATCACATGTGACCAAATTTTAATAGCCCTATTTGGATTTTGTAGAAAAACACACATTTAATATGGCACTACTTTAAAGAAAATGTGTGTGAAATAAAGCATTGTCAAAACTAAGAAGTTTTATGTAGGTTGCGTTGAGTCTTACTTTGCAACAGTGGTGCAATTTAAAAAAAAAGGGCAAAAAATGTAAATTATCTTATACAGCTGAAATTTTGCATATGGGCTAAAAATTGCATTTAGAAAAACTTTTCTAATAACTTTTTTCGATATTTAAAAAATAACCCCACTTTTGAATTTTTTTGAAAAAAAAATTAAATTTGACAGATAATGCGAATGACGTGGACTACTATTTTTTTGGTAGTTTTCATCTCGATCGAAGCACAAATTGATGCCAAAGTCAAATTTCGAAAAAAGCTTTTAATAAAAAAAAAATCCCATATGATGCGGACTTTACTGGTCACACTGTATATATCACTGGAGCAAAAGTTTATTTCCTCCCTTGTGTGTTTAACGCCCTCTGCTTGTTAAGCCATTTTGCAGTCTTCAGTCGTTTAATTTACCATTTAAGCCTTTAGGGCAGCCTATTTATATTTCAAACCCGTTTCCAGCATTTTAACTTTTCATCACATATCCTAGCAATTCTAAATTCGAACACCCTGTAGTTTAGCGCAGTTATCTCGATTTGGGCCACCCTTTATTTACTGATCCTTGCACGTGGCTTTAGTTCCGCAACGCTGGTTTCATTCGTTAAAAACTCCTGTTGGAGCAAATGAGAGGGCTTCGTCTTCCTTGTTGCGCCAACATTATTTTGTTTTACCCGGGTGGCTTCTTACGCTCTGATTGGCTGACAGCTTTGGCGGTTAAGACGCGCTTGGCGGGAATTTAGTTTAACGGTCGTTTTCAGTCAGTCGATCTCAGGCCACACAGTTGATATAACGTGCGGTTCGCCCGCCTCCCGCCCGATTGGGGTGTGGAGCGTGGGTGTTCTTGCAGTCAGTCACCACAGAGTCGTTCGTTGAGATGCAAGAGGCGTGTGTAGTGGGGCCGTGTTTGTGTACCGTTGGTACGAGGGTGTGTGCATTCCGATGGCCGAGTTCTGATTCACTGAGTGAGGGTTGACTCTTCTATCCTGATAAAACGGGGAACACATCTGCAGGACGTTGGATTTCTTGGCGTCACCGTCCTGTTGGTCTCATGAGAGAGACGCATTCCAGTTGACGCCCTTACAAGGCGGATTTCTGCCAGCATTCTCACGGGCCTCTGCAGGCACGTCGCTAGGTGACCTCTCGCCCTGACGCTCGAGAAACGTCGAAATGCAGGTATCTGTGTAATCAATTTATAACGTATTATCTGTCATTTATGTGAACTGAACTTATATTGTGTGTGTGCTAGTCTTACTGTGCGTTAATCACTGCCAGCAGAACGTATTAGCTGTCATATATGTGGCCTAAACCCAGGCTAATTTATTGTGCTAACTAAATTAGTGCGTTTTGATCGCAGTTGTTGTAACTAATCAGCTGATATTTAGGTGACTAAATCTTGCACACAGTGCTTGCTAATTTACTGTATTTTGGCCGTATTCATTTGCCGCTAATTACTTGATATTCATGTGACTAAACCTTGCACACAGTGCTTGATAATTTACTGTATTGTGGCCGTATTCATTTGTAGTTAATTATTCGATATTTAAGTGACCAAATCTAGCACTCGTTGCTTGCTAATTTAATGTGTTTAGGCCGTAGTCATTTGTAATCGATCAGACACCGTCTGCAAGGCTTAAAATTGCTTACTCGTTTAATGCACGTGGGCCGCTTTCCTTTGTAAATAAGCACCTGCTATCTGTGTGATTTAAATCTGAACGCGCTGGCTACTAAATTATTGGGCTTTGGCCGCCAATTATTGTTCTCGGGTCGTTGACCTTTCGGATAATCATCCGTGGTGGGCGCGGGCCTAATTTGAATATCGGCCTTGGTGTCACGAACTTGGTGGCTCCGTCGCCGTCAATTTGAGTTTCACGTACTGTTCGATCAAGGCCCGTTGGATTTAGAAGTTCATAGTAGGCCGCCCATGGCCGGTTGTATAGTCAGCAATTATTTCGGCCATTGATATTGCGCCCATTTATGTGTGACCATTTACTGTTATGCTGTACTAGAAATAACGCGCCTCTCCAGCTGGGGCACTAAATTTAGGCATAGTGTAATCTTGGTAGCCTTGTAAATTACCCCTTTGTTAACGTCAGACCAATAGACGAATATTTGAACTAGGGCCATAATATTGTGGCCAATCTGTGCATGCTCTTTTCAGGATAAGTTTTCTGTGTAACGATTGATGTACGACGAAGTTTGAGCGTTGGAGCAACACTGGTATTTTTCCCGAAATTGTAATTCGAGTTCTACAGTTTCTCGAGTACCTTCCTGACGTAGTACCCTGTGTACTTCTCGTCACGTCTAACCGTCCAGGTCCGGTTGCACGAGTATACCCCGAGACAGACCTGGTGGCGCCCTATTTAATTTTATCGTTAATTACCGCCCCTCTGGCCGTTGCCCTTAGGTAATCTCGTGAAGAACTCTCCCTTGCTCCACTGATGCTTTAGCCGGCACTATCTTGTTGCGGCATGGGCAGCGGCCTAGGAGAACCGTTTGTACCGATTTTGTCGAATATCGTCCGCACCGAACGTTTAGTTGTTGTATGAGCCGGTGCGGTGTCGTAAAACCCATTTAAGATAGTAACACCCTAACGCGTCGGGCATTAAATTTACACGTGGGAGGAAATTAATACTTTTGTTCCCTAGATATATAAATAGCTATTGACAATGTCATGAAATCTCAAGGGATGAAACAGATTATTAATTCTCCTACACGTATTACATCCCCTCCGAATCTCTGATAGAGTTTATTATAGTACTAAATTCGACCATCGTTTTAAGTACAGAAACTGTTCCAGTGCATGAGATTTTTAACCGTTGCCTCGTTCGTTGTACCCTGGACTTAAATATCAATATTGTCAGCCAAACTGCTGCATTTAAAACGTTCAGAAATGATAAATGTATTGATACAAATCATTTTCAAATGGATCTCGTTCACTTTAACTGGGATCACATTTATGATCTCTCGTATGTGGAAGATAAAGTGGCATTTCTCAAACTTAATTTAATCGCTCTAATTGCATAAAGCATATGTGAGAACTAAACGCTCTACATTTCCTGCTCATTGATTCTACTACAAATGGTTAAGAAATTATACAAGTGCTGCAATCAAAAGGGAACAAAAAGCATACTCAACGTTTAAGTTGAGAAATGCCACTACCAAAACAACCTTAACGGAACTGAAAAAAAATTACATCGGTAAACGGCGGTCGATTGAGTTACCTCCTCACTTGCAGAATGCCGATCTAATTAATGACCACTTTATAAACTCAGCTCATCACTTCAATCTAATAATTTTGACAATTTAAAAGATTACTACCTATTATGATAACATTAAAGTTAACGTAACCGATACATTCAACTTTAAAGCGATTTGGAGGTTTCCAAAGTTATATCCAAAATAAAGACAAAATCGGTCGGAGCTGATGGGGTGGATGTGAATTTAATCAATCCGTGTTTGCCAGTTATTTTGCCACATTTAAAACACATAATTAACTTTTTCTTAGTTAAAGGTGAATTTCCTTTAACATGGAAGCAAGCCCTAGTTATTCCTATTCCCAAAAAAGCTGTCCCTACTGAGTTTTCCGATTTAAGGCCTATAAGCATCATTCCAGTACCTATTATCTAAAGTACTCGAACGCGTTGTTAATACTCAATGCCCCGCTTCTTAATATAACTGATGGTATTTTCAAATTCATTGATCAAGGTTATATGGTCGCTTTACTACTGTTAAATTATTCTAAGCCGTTTCACATGACTTGAAATTCTTCATTATGTAGAATCTGATGACAGTGCTTTGCACCTTTTTAATGGTTATCTCTTTGGTAGAATACAAAAGGTCAAAATTTCAAACATCGTCTCACAATCTAGACAGGTCACACGTGGTGTGCATCAAGGATCAATACTGGGCCTCACCCTTTATGCTATATAGACTTCTAACGTTTTTAGCTCGATTAACTTTTGTAAATATAATTTCTATGCTGATGAAACTCAGCTTTATCTTAATATCTTACCGAGCAAAACTCAAAGTGCAACCACCGCTCTTATAAATAGAGGTCTAAAAAATTTAGTAACTTTATCTAAAGACCACTGCCTTAAAATAAATCCTGTCAAATCATGCTTTATCGTGGGAATCGTAATCTAAAATCAACAGTTGGGACAGTGTTAGCTAATTTTAATTCGTTGGTCAACTTCTACAGGTCTTTAAAGGATTAGTCGGTAGAACAAAACAAGAGATAAATGCCCAGCGTACCAACGAATTTTTATCAAATAACGGCGAGTGTACGCAGGTGTTCAAACGAGAATTCGTAAACTCAAATAGCTTATACACGCATACAGTACCTGAAAGAAAAGCTTCAAATAAGGCAGGTAGCCATAACTAAATCAAACCCTCATAGCTGGCATAATCACAGCATAATTTCAGATAAATCACAGAAAAAATAATTACAATATATATTCAGATCAGAATCATAGGATGCAACAAATTTTATGCTACGATTAATAATTTATCACCAAGAATATAAGGTACTCCGGACAAAGATTACGGCTAATATGTACACAAAAGTATTGCAATAGCATTATTGCACACATTAAAATAAATCAACTGGCAGGCAATAATTATAGCATAAATTCTTGATGTTGGGTTTCGGAGGAAACGCAATACGCGTTCCAGATGTGAGCTCAAGGTCGACGACGCCACGGCTTCCCAGAACCGTTTGGCCCAATTTCGTGCGGCAGAAAACTGGTGGCCAGGGGGATTTGCAACACGACGGCAGGGACAATTTAGACCTGGAGGTTGGCCTCCGTGTTGGGTCCTTCCCAGCGCAAGCAGCAGGAGTTAAACGGCCCCGAAGATCCAAACTACTAGCCCAAAATCGCATGAAGCAATCCGCCCGTAAGAACGATAGAGAACTGTAACTGATGCCTAGATCGGCCCCCCGGCACTAGCTGCTGTAAGGGAGGAAAAGGTCCACGATAGCATACAAGAAATACAAAGCATTTCGAAGCGACTTTCTACTGACCCTGGACAAAATTCCAGGCATCTGCGAAACACTCGGTAGCGTAAAAACTCCACCAAATAGCGTGGGATTAAATGTGGGATTAAATAACGAAATTCGGTAACTTGAAACCGCTCCAACAGCGCAGGCAATCTTCCAACAACCAACAACTAACGACAGCCCATCAATCCTCTGAAATTTCAATACTGCTAACCCGACTTCATCTTGTTTCGTCGATCGAGGTGGAAAAGGGACCCGCTGCGAGACAATCGCGAGCTATATCAAAAGTCAAACTGAGCAGCCAAAGACATCAGAACCGAGAAGATGCCTAATAATACGAAATAAATACCACAGATCTCAAAATCAAATGGCGGCGCGAATAAATCGTAACTACTGAATTTACAGCCAGTCTTATAAAGGCAACTAATCTGACGTTAACTTTAATTCGCTGTTAAAGTAAACAAAAGCGCATCAAAACTTGTTTACTAATGAATAAAATGTCATAAGCACTTACGTTTTGATGCGCTTTTGTTTATTTTAACAGCGAATTAAAGTTAACGTCAGATTAGTTGCCTTTATAAGACCGGCAGTAAATCTTGTTATGGATAGCAATAGGATGGCACCAGTTGTGGCAGCTAGGAATCTTGGGTTATATTTGGATAACAACCTTCGTTTTAAAACCCATTTTACTAAGCTAATCCAAAAAGCATATTCCAATCTAGCACTTTTGTACTCTAATAAAAATCTTTTAAATATTAATCTAAAAATAATGCTATCTCACTTCAATTTTTGTAGTCAGATTTACGGTAACTGTCTAGATCGGATTGATAAAAACCGGATACAACGCGCGCGTTCAAAATTCCTGTTAACGTTTTATCTATGGCATTACAAAACAAATAAACGTTTTTACACACTGGCAGATGCAAATTGGTTGAATATGACAAATAGACGTACGTTGCAAATAGGCTGCATGTATTACCAAATTCTCAACAAGAAAGTCCCTACCTATTTTTTCGAAAATTTAAGCTTTCGTACTGACGTGCACAATTTGAATTTAAGATACAGGGGTTTACTGACTCCTGCAATGCACAAGAATGTACTCTTTGAGAGATAATTTTCATATAATATAGTTTCTGAGTTCAATAGTAGGTTCCACTGCATTGAAGCAACTTCTTTACAAGCATTTAAAATTAAGTTAAGACATCTATTACAGTCAGAGCAGTAAATAATGTGTAGTCTGTTATATTATCTATGTGTTTAGCATGTGCTAAATTGCTACTTTGATTTCTTTTCATATTATCTGCTGGAATATAGGTTCGCGAGGAAGAGCAGAAGGCACGTAGTGCCTTTCTGAATGCGCGCCATTTAGTCCTTCTTACACTTTAATTACCTTGTGATTAATCTCACAAATTTTACGAATGTGTACATGTTTTTTTATGTAAATGTAAATATTATCAGGACTAATAAATCCCTTTATTATTATTATTATTATTATTATTATTATTAAAACAGGTCAGGTTTAATGTATTTATAGTTGTCAACATCGTTAAAACCATTCCAAGAAGTAACTAATCCACTATATAAATAAAAAACATATTTTTGAAGATATCATATAGCCTTGAAAGATATCAATTTGTGACACATACTCAGCAAAACAAATATTTTTAAGATAATTATTGTCTAAGCGTTGGTTATGCTGCATTTGGTCCAGAAAACAGTGCATGCAATGTTTTCGTTTGTGTTTGTGTCATTAAACAATAGCTGCTTGTACAATAAGTAAAGAAAGGTTACTTCTTACCTACAGTAAGATGAAGTGTTACTACATGCTGCACGCATATAAAAAAATGTATTTTAAATGTGTTATACCGGGCGACAATGAGAACAGGGCCATTTTATATCTTCTTTAGTTATGAATCGATTTGGATAACATTTTATATGAAGATATTAGACATAATTTCTGATTGACCGATAAATATAGTCAAAATGGCCGACTTCCGGTTTCTCCGGAAATGATACCATCTTTGATTTTTTAAATGGATCACC
This sequence comes from Agriotes lineatus, assembly GCA_940337035.1. Taxonomy (NCBI): domain Eukaryota; kingdom Metazoa; phylum Arthropoda; class Insecta; order Coleoptera; family Elateridae; genus Agriotes; species Agriotes lineatus. Next base: position 23,400 of record CALNHX010007420.1, on the reverse strand, counting down.
CTGCATATTTATGTTTTTCGGAATCTACAAGTCAAATTACATCAACCAGTCTTGCCAAATTTTAATTTTTTCACACAAAAAAAATTTTTTTTTTCAACTTTTATTTTTTACGATAGAAGGCTGTGACTTGAAAGAATATGTTCTAATTGACTCTAGCAACTAATAATAATAACAATTTTATCAATGAAGTCAATAACAAACCCTTAATAAAAGAAAAAAATTTACTAGACACGTTTTTTAAGAAAAAGTAACTTTTTTTAAATGACACCTACCAAGGGTCATCTTATCTTATCTAAAATTGAAGAATAATTAATAAGTTAATGTTTTAATATTTCTGTGTAATACCTAAGCAAATTCGGCAGCACTGTATGTAATTTGAGTCGTAGATTGCGAAAAACATAAAATAGATAAAATGATTTATTTGAAACACCAAAGTTGGTATCATTTCCGCGGAACCGGAAGCCGGCATTCAAATTATACTTGTATGTCAACACGCAATTATGGTTAGTATCCTTGTATCAAATTTCATTCAAATTCATTCATAAGTAACGGAGATAGAGGCATGGCCCTGGTCTCATTGTCACCCGGGATTAGGGTTGCCAGGTGGCCGGGATTTCCGGATTGTCCCGGAATTCATTGCTCTGTCCCGTGTCCCGCAATTTTAAGCTAATGTCCCGGAATGCAAAATTACATCAAAACCCTACCTGTTTTCAATGTAATTTCGCACGCCACTACCAATAATCCACGACTACTGCCTACTCCTATGCCGATCGCGTATTCCTGTATTCGTGTATGTTCATAGTTGATCGATGATCGTTGATCGCGTACGGGCATCGAGCATACACGTAAACACGTTACACAAATCAACGTAAACTTACGTTTAAAACATCTAAGAAGAGACTAACTAGTTTCAATGAAAAATGGCTAAATGCCCAGATTTTAATATTGGATCGAAAAAAAGTTATTTAATGGCCCATTGTAAAACTTGCAATACAGAAACACAAGCATAGTTTTTTTTGTTGATGAATATATAACTTTATTTTACAAATGCATTATTTAGTAGATAGTAGATAAGATATATGAGTAAAAAATAATACATTTACGTATTTAACCACCCCCCCCCCCCATTGTCCCGGAAACGTTGGTTATAAATCTGGCAACCCTACCCGGGATATGTCATTTTAACTAGCCAATTTGAATTGAAAGTCCAGGTTTCTCAAAAGCCCCTCGTGGGGAAGGAAGCCTCTACTCAATATAGAGAGCGATTCGGTAAAAAAAATGTGTTTGTTTAACAGTTTTTGGAAAAGGAAAAGCTATTGGTCAGCATTTCAAAAATTTACAATAGGACCCTTAAAAGACGCAGATAATATAATCTAATTGATGATATCGGCTTAACACTTAATAACTGATAGGTTTTCTTCATTGTTTCAGTTGGGGCCAGAAGAGCATGTCGACGAGGAGAGGGTTTACTTTAGCCTGAAAACGTTAAGCACATGTAATCATTTGTATTAATTGAAATTTCTAACTCAAAAACTAACATACGAAGAAGATTTCCACGTGAAAATATTCAATGCTTAGATTTTATTAAACTATTTCCATAAACGGAGTCTGCAAAACAATATGTGGACATAAATAGCATTGGAAGACACAAAAGAAGTTGAATTTTCAAAATTGTGAAACTTAGGATGGAAATCCCAAATAAATCTAAAATTATATTTATGAAGAAAACTTTTTGCACAAAGGTTTTTATTAGAATAATAATAATTGTTGTATACTTTGCTACACTTTCTAATCCACGTGGATATTACATTCAGACACTTTTGCATACATCCGATTGCAAATACGTCTTATTATGGTCGCTTCTTATCCTTATAAAATTTCCAGGACCCCAGGCATGCCTGAACAGGTTGCTTATCGGAACAGGTTGAAACCGTCTATTGATGCTGATGCATAAATAATTCTCAAGGTATCTAGCAGTAAATCAAGGCTGTGTGATTTGATTTTCAATGCCACACTTATTTATCAGTTGTGATTGAAACGCTTCAGATAAACCCTTGATAACCTTAAAGTCGAACAGAGGATTTGCCAAGGTCGTTATGCATTAGTTTACATCAAAACCAGGCTAAGTATAATGTGTTGAAGGTATTACCAGCTTGTTTTTGTGAAAGGGCGGCAGGTAATGTTAATACGGCACAAAGAGTGGGTCATATTTTTTAAATTAAAATATGCATGAATGTGTTTAGAAATTCCACATTTGTTTAGTTATTTGATGGTGGTAGATTTAATTTTATTAAATAAAGGAGCTTACTTTTAGACACTTACCTGCAGCCACTGCTAGGTACTGATAAGTCCTTTTTGGAGCTTCACTAGGAACCTTAACGTCTGCACTCATTCTATTATTAAATTGTTACCTACTTGCAATAATTTTGTTTGGCGTTAACTGAACAGTTGGCAGGCTGATAAGGCACTACAGACGTCGAGGTTTGCATGTTTTGAAAAATAACACTATGCTAATATGCACATACCTGTGCACTGGCTGTTTAAGTCGTGTGCACACTGCCAGCTTGCATGTTATTTCTTTGAATCTGTGTGTTTTTCTACAGATTAGTACGATTTGCTTGTAGGTCACCGGAACTTACTGCGAGTACGAGTACTACACTTTTCAATTATGCGATATAGATTAACTCGTGTATCTGCTTAGCCCTGACCAGTTGTGTAAACATGGATTTACTTTCTACTTGCGGTTCAATCACTGAGATAATGCTATAAAAAGTTGTAATCTGCGCGGGAAAACGGCGTGCTAAAACAGATAAGCTGTCGATGAACGTTTGTATGATTATCAAGTTGCTCAGTATTAAAGACACGTTGTTTCAGGACAATATTAAATGTAAACACGAACGCAATATGGACTTCATATTGCATAAACACTTTACAAATGCTTCGCGTTTACACTGTTGCAATAGAAATGCACAAATGCATCTATTACTATCATTTAAAATGGAATTAGAAGCACTCATAGGTAACTGCAAGTAATTGTAAAATTAGAAATGCTAATGTAATCAACCGTTTTGCCTGTAGACTTTCTGTAGCGCTGATCGTTAGTTTTACACCGGGATCCGGGACCTAAAACATATACAGGGTGATTCACAACTACACCCACAACTTACTGGAGGTAATTACACTCGTCAAAATAAGTAAACAAGTAAATTAGTGGGGCTAATAATTAATCGAATATACCTGTTTTTAATATGCTTGAATGAGGTAACGTTTTCTGAATACCCAAAGTCACCCACAAACGCGGTTTAAGTAAATGCTTAACCTTTCAGGTAAAATAAGGTGGAACACCATACTGCATAGAATACATGACTCGTCTTTGTTCAAAAGGTACCTACCTACCCCTTCCTAAATAACAGACCAATAATTTGTCTGTTTAATTGGACAACGTTATTTGAATATCCTAGCACAGTGTGTGACTTTACCTTTGTGGACAACCAAGTTGAATTAAATATTTCTTAAATTAGTCTAAAATTTTTTATAACAAATAACTAAGTATCGCTGAACATAAAAATGATTCCGAGACACTTGTAGCTTGTAGCTATAAGAAATAGTAATAGAAATTCAATTCGCAGGCATCGAGTCATATCAATAAACAACCTTCGGGTTTTTTGTGTACCCCCATTTTTTGTTAGGCTACAGGTGAGGGTCAGAATTAGGGTTTCCAAGTCCCGGGACCAAAAGTGTTTTCGGGACTTACAAGCTAAATTTCAAATCCCGGGACTAGTCCCGAAGGTCCCGAAAATGGTCCCGAAAGGAAAATAGTGTTCAGGTGAAATTTTCGAATGCAATTTCCAAAGAAAAACAAGTGTTTTAAGTTAAATAAAGTATTTATGTGCTGACAATCTGCGTTGGGGCTCGTATATAACTTCATTGCTTTATTTTGGTACTAAAAATTTCTGTCGCTCTTCATCTTTTGCTTTTGTTTGAACTGCAAAGTGCTTGTGTAATCATTTCGTCAAGCTGCCTCTGATTATTATAATTTTATAGTAACACACTTTACATTTCGCCAATTGTTTATCTTCAATATATAAAATTGTTGCCATATTGACTTCAAATCGTTATTTTTATAATGTAGAATAAAGGTAGGTTGCGAATCGGAATTCATTCTAATTGTAATGCTTTAGCAGACAAATAACGAATACACTTAAAACCTAAAAATAAAAATTATTTAGCACATAATTTTAAAAGTCTACAACACACAGGTTTAATTCTAACCTACCGAAAACAATACCTCTCCTGCCTACGCAAAACGCAAATAATGCAGAATGTGCAGAGGAATAAGTAATACGCCGGACGCCGGTGAATACCCGTCCTAATTCTCTGACATCGAGTATACGCACGCATGTTGATATGGTCCCGGGACTTCGCCTGGGCTGGCTGTGGTCCCGGGACTCGGTTTTGTGGTAGAATCCCGGGACTGTCCCGGGACCGGATCCCGGGACTGGAAACCCTAGTCAGAATATACGAGTCTACACACTTGATAAATCTAAAGTCATCCTCTTTTTGATCAGTTCTATTCACTGAAAATGGATATAGCAGCAATTTTACCATAGCTGATTTTTGTTTGGCCTTTATAGTTGTAATTTCGCATCATTTGATTGAGGATGTAAAGATGTAGCTTTTAACCTTACCTTTTTATGTTGAACTAGTTTCAAAATCTATAGAAGTTTAAAGATGTAGTAGGTATCAAGAATGAGTGCCATTACACATTATAAAAACTAATTGAAAGATGTTTTCCAGGTTACACATAACCAAACGTAGGGATGCCTAATTCATTTTATATACGTTAAAATAATCGAGCTTTGTTAGATCTCTTAGGTACATCTTTTTAAGTTATGGCGAAAATGTTTTCTTATCTTTTTTATTTATTTCTTAAATGCAATTCGTTTTATTTATTTATGTTCCTATGCCAATACAGTGACAATTTGAAAACTAAAATTCAAGCTGTAGCTAACTAGCATTGTCATATCCAAATACAATAAGTCAATGTTACCGGACCAAAATAACGCTAATCTATTTAAAAAATGTGTCACTACATAAAATAAGCAAATGTTAAATGTCAACAAGATTAAATAAAACGTAATAGATAAAACTACTGCATTATAAACGTCGACTACATCAAAGAGAACGTTAATTACTTATTCGAATTCCCCACTGGATGACAGTTCATGAATGAACCGGTAACCTCAGTGCAATAGCAAACGCAGTTCATTGCAAACCAGTCTACGAAGGCCAAATTAAAAAAATATCGTAAGGTTTTAAATTTGGTGAGGATGTTTATTTGGGCGTACTATTCAATAATTATATACAAATTATATTTGGAAAGAGAATATATTGAATTAAATGGAAAATATCAAATATTTACTTTTTGTTCTTAGGTTGGCACTGTTAATGTTGGTTACCCTGCTGTCAATTTAAGTCTATGTCAAATTCGAGGTTAGCAGGTAGATTTTCCGTCAGTTTTGACACAAACTGACACAAAACCTAACCTACTAACGTCGAATTTGATACAAACTTAAAATTGACAGCAGGGTAACCAACATTAACAGTGCCAACCTAAGAAAAAAAATTACAACCATTTATGATCACCCGAAAAAACAATTACGAAAATAAATTACTGCCGCTGTGATAATGTGTAACTAGGCATTTGCATGCCCCTCATTGGTTGAAATAGCGTCACGTGATACATGAATTATATTCTCAGTTGTAATATAACAAGTGGTATTGATTATTATCGATGTTTTTTTTCGAGTTAAAACCGGAACCTAAATTTAACGAGTGCGTAGCACGAGTTAAATTTGCTGTTGCGGTTTAGCGAGTAAAAAATCATCGATCATTAATCATTACACGAATTATATTTGGAAAGAGAATATATTGAATGAAATGCAAAATATCAAATATTTATTCTTTTCTTAGGTTGGCACTGTTAATGTTGGTTACCCTGCTGTCAATTTTCAAGTCTATGTCAAATTTGAGGTTAGCAGGTTAGGTTTTGTGTCAGTTTGTGTCAAAACTGATGGAAAACCTATCCTGCTAACCTCAAATTTGACATAGACTTAAATTGACGGCAGGGTAACCAACATTAACAGTGCCAACTTAAGAAAAAAAACACAACCATTTATGATCACCCGTAAAAACAATTACGAAAATAGATTACTACCGCTGTGATAATGTGTAACTAGGCATTTGCATGCACCTCATTGGATGAAATAGCGTCACGTGATACATGAATTATATTCTCATGGTGATAATTTTTATAGTTCTCCAAGAAAAACAGATTATTGAAAACTTTGTTTTAAAAATATTATATACTAATAGATTGGTTATTTGTGATCTTTTGTAATTCAATAAGTTGGATTGTTGTTGGGATTTTGGATCATAATTGTTAAAATGTTTTTGTGGACGTTTCGGTTTATTTAAAAAACTATCTTCCCCACAGATCCCCAGGAAACATTATAATCATCTTTGTTGTTTTTTCTGGGATTTCAGCTTCGACATCGACAGATTGTGCTCTATCTTCTGTACTATGACTGGATTTATAAACAGAATCCAATATTTCCTGAAGAATGCCCCCAATTCATTCATGACCTAGTGTTGTAAAAAAACGTTGTTTCTGAACCAGTTTATTTTTATAAAAACACCATGTTTTTCCTAACAAAACTAAATGGTGCTGTTTTAACCACATGAAAATGATCAATTAATTAAGTTTTTCTGTCGCATTTTCTAAGTATTAGCTATGAATACTTTTTTTAATAAAAAATAGTTTACAAAGAACAACACTGTTTTTTTTATTTATAAGAATGTGATTACCTGAGCACTATCGTCAGCTAACGTTTGTCTTATTTTATTTTCTATAACCATAGATTGCGCTCTTTTTATTTCTTTGCGTTTTCTATAACATGCTTTTATTTTGCTAATAATTGAAAACTAAAGATGAATAAGTGTGTTATCATAATTTATTAGGGTCAAGCAGGCGTGTGCTGTGCCGCCGGGTTGCTGTTCTTTAAAAAATATTAATTATCAAAATGAAGATCACTTTCGTTTGCCATCACAACATTTATTAATGTGAATGATGTCGTGATGGTGCAAATTAGTCAGTATAGAGAGCAGATTTGTAGATCATAGATCACTTTATAGTGATTTAGGATGCTTCGATCGTCGTAGATATCCTGAAATTAATCAAAGTATGCCGATTAACTCCTTCATCAGAATTTTTGAAGTTATACCAGCATAAAATAATTAAAGGAAAAAGTTAATGACATTTGCCAAACTCCGACCTTAGTTATCAAAAAGAAATTTTGAAAACGTTTATAAGACAGCTAAAGCCTATGGTCAAGATTTAAAAGGACAAAAACATGCAGAAATCTTGACATTGACATTGAAGATGAAATTCCCTCGGCAAATCCAGTTCACGCCCATAACTATAACAGTAGACTCTGTTTTCGCAATGCGAAATGCATTAGTTGTGTATCGTATGTATTTGTGGTTGTACGCAAGAATAATTTTGCCGAATTCGCCCAATTACCGAAATGAATTTGGCTCATACTACAATTGAGCAAATTAATTCGGCAATTGAGCGAATTTAGGTTTTAAGCAATTCGCGGACTAAATATTGCTTTTCGGCAATTGAGTGAATTCGGCATCTGAGTCTAACCTATACAAGTGTCTTCCCACAATCCAGTTACGTAGATATCTTGTAAAAGTTTATTTTTTAAATTAAAATTGTTAAAACTTCAGTTACACAGCTGCAAGAACATTTGGTAGCTCCATGCTGCTTGTGAATATCCATTAAGGCACTATAATGTAAAAAAAATCTCTCGTAGAATAGATGTTAAACTTATAAACTCGATTCTTTTCAATTTTGGCAGTCGAACATAAAGCTTTATATACAACTCGTACTGACTTTATCCGCACTCGTCTTTTTTATTGACCTCGCTCACAATACTCGCTCGGACATAAAATAACCTCGTCAAATTATGTACTTGTCATATAGGTATTAAGTATCCAACACCTACACATACTAATCATATTACTATGTTTTTTTCAAATAAAGGAAGTTTATCATTAGTCAGTCACTTGTGAGAAAAAAATAGAAAAGCAACGGAGAAATAATTATTATAAGTACATACGAATTAATCCAAGACAAGACTTGTTTGTAATTTTTCCGGGCTCTCTGTATAGTCTCAGCACGCTCCTGTGGCCAAGTGGGGGCAGTGGGGTAAATTTGCAACACGTAACTATTAGGGTAAAAGTGAAACAAAAACTAATCTTTATATAATTATATATAATTCTTCTGTACGTCTGTATGTGACTGAACTCCTCCTAAACGGCTGGACAGATTTTGATTAATTTTTTTTGTGTTTGAGTGGGTCCCTGGATGGTTTAGATTCACAATTGGACGAAAAATTATTTTTTTAAAGATTTCTCGCATATCAGAACATATAACCCCAAAATTTCACCCCTCCCCAAATATTTTTAAAATAAAAAAAAAACGAAAATTCCAATAACCAAAAAAACGTTTGCTGAACCCGCTAATAGCATGCAACGGGCAGGACAACGTCTGTCGGGTCCGCTAGTTTATTATAAAACTAGCTCTACCTAACGCAATTATTAGTCTTGCAGTTTAGTTCAGATAATATAAAAATCCGACACTGTTGGACGATATTTTGTACTGTCCATGAGGTATTTTCGGAATCGGTGTAAAAATATGCAAATTGAATTTGACATTTTGTTGTATAGCCATTTTATTACTGTTGTTTTATTTACAACTGAAAAAACTCAACGAAGCTAATTAAATGTAATGCAAAACGAACACAGCTATTGGTAAACTTGTAATAGGTACAAAATACAAAATCGATAATTAACACTAGATTTCAGTTAGATAAATGCGAATTCTTACAAAGAGAAGCAGGCATCAAAACAAACAAACAGAAAATGTCCCATTCCACTTACACAAAAAGACATTAAATCGTTTTTCAGTTTGTTTGGTTATTATCGTAAATTTATATACAATTATGCGAAATTAACCAAGCCAATGACGCAGTGTCTTAAGAAAAATAACAAAATAGAAAACAACAAAGAATTTATTGGATGTTTCAATATATGTAAAAATATACTAACTTCGGAACCAGTATTAACCTACCCAGAATTTGACAAATCATTCGAATTGACGACAGACGCATCTAACTATGCTGTGAGTGCTGTACTCTCTCAAAATAATCATCCAATTTCTTATGCATCTAGAACGCTAAATCCAGCTGACATAAATTACTCGACTATTGAAAAAGAACTCCTTGCTATCGTGTGGCATTGCAAATATTTTACATCACATCTTTTCGGTCGAAAATTCGTATTTCTAACAGATCATACACCGTTACAATGGTTATTTTCGCTCAAAGCACCAAATTCACCTTTAATTCGGTGACGTTTAAAATTAGAGGAGTTCGATTATACTATCAAATATAAAAAAGGTAAAAACAACGAAGCAGCTGACGCTCCTTCGAGAAATCCACCAGATTTTAGTTTTAACCCGTTAGAAACCTCTTCTACTGACAATAATCTAGGAGATATTGATCAAGTGATTCAAGAGGCGCTAAATGAACACCAACCAATTCCATATTTAGATAATGATACTATTTCCGAAATACTGTAATCATTAAGCCAAAATCATTGAAAAGTTAATGTAATTTCTGATATTCAGATTGAACCCCTTGTAACAACACTGCAAAACGACGAAACTGATCTAGAAACAGTACATACTTCTCAAGAAAACTTTGTACTATGCCCATAACAGAGCGTTCTTTAAATGCATATCCAAATCTATTGTTTATAACAAACGGCGACATAGATTCGGTACAATGTCGAAAAGAGGTAATTTTTTTAATATTCGAGGTTTTACATAACGTTGCCGAAACTCGGACTCGGCGATATTGAAATTCTGATATCGATTATCGATAACTAAGAAATATCGATACTTATCGATATATCGAAATATCGGTACATATTGAAATATCGATTTATCGATAAATATCGATAGCTATCAATTAATATCGATAAATATCGATAGTTATCGATTAGTATCGATATTACTGGACAAATATAGACAGTTATCGATAAATATGGGTACTATATCCATAATTATCAATACATATACATATGTATACAGGGTGTAGAAATGCTTTACGCACCATAGGATTTTCAATGGTAATTTCTTCATATGACAATATTTGCTTCCCTAATTATTTTAGAGCAAACTTGTACATAGGTTTTTTGTAGAGCAAACAATTCTGCATCCATTTATGCCATCAGTTTTCTCATTTTACGTCAGAAAACCTAATAATGAAAGAAACTAGAATTATAATTTTTTTCAAAAATTGGTGCAAATTGTGAAGTGGTGGTATGCTGGAAGCAGATCCGGTGCAATAAGTGCCATGGTTGCCGCTACATTTGACAGATGAAAACAAATAAACAACAAACTAATTTGTTGATGCTTTGAGATGCTTCAATAATTTTAAGGCACAACTGATTTGTCTAAAAATGGTAAATTTATTGCTTTAAACTTTCGGTTTTCCGAAATGTAAAATAACAAATGCTGTCATAAATGGATACAGAATTTTTTTCTCTACAAAAAATTTCAATACAAGCTCTAAAATAATTAGGGAAGCAAATATTTTCATATGAAAAAAATACCATTGAAATTCCTATGGTGCGTAAAGCATTTCTACACCCTATATAGTATATTTTGTTAGTAGATATATATCGATACATAATAAATTGCCAACCATGTTAAATGTATTTTTATCACTTATTTAAAATGGTAGTTAATTTTTTTCAATACAAATGTCATCGTATTGGGCGATTGGCTAGAATGGAAAGTCGTGGATAGGATGCAGGATTAAATTTCCACCGTGGCTCATCTTGAAGCGGTATATTTGGGAATGCTAAATATCTTTATATTTCGTCCTTTCCATCATGTGTTCCACTAACGTTTCCAATAATTCTTCTTTGTAAAATGGATGCCAGACTTGACAACCTTTTCTTTTTAATGGATTTCTCTGTGTTAGAAGTTTGGGGTAAATCATCTACTTCCTGTGAAATTAACTCTTGCAGTACCTCTACCTCATTTTTCTCATTTAGTAATGAAACTTTAAATCGTGGATCTAGAAATGTACATTTTTTAAATATACATTTGTTTTTCTACTGTTAACGTACCTGTCTCGTAGGTAATTAATAATATTTTGAATTATGTGAATCTTGACCACATAGTTCCAAACTAAACTTCAGTTTTGGGCCATTTTCCGTCATGCACTGCACACAGGCTACAACTGTTCTACGTGCGTATTAATTCGTAGTTCGTATTATAAAACATTTTTTAATGCTCACCAAAAGTCTACTCAGCAAAAACGCCCCAACCGGTTACTGCGCTAATAACCTGAACACAAACCCTAAACACGATACAAATTAAGCAAGCAAATGCTTCAATAACATAAAGCCAGCAGGAAGAACAAGTTCAAAATGCTGTATAGCAAATCTTAAGGAATTTATGGGTGACTACTAACGCGAATGTAACTCAGCATAAAATATCGATGTATGTACATACTGCATGGATAAATATCGATATCGATAACTATTGATAACTATCGATAATTATCGATACATATCGATAAACATCAATAAGTATATAGCTATCCATATTTATCGATATGTGCAAAACCTGGATATATTAAATTTAATATCGATATATCGATATATCCATACATCGATATTTAAAGAAAGGTATATCGATAAACGATATATAGATATATCCATAATATTATCGATAATATTATCGATATATCGTTATTTTCGCCCAGCCCTAGCCGAAACCTACCTATATCACGTTGTGCAACTTCTTAATGAGTATATAGACTAGTGATGAGCTTATTCGAATGAAAAATAACCGGTTATCCGGTTATTGAAATAACCTATGTAACTCGGTTTTCGTTTCAAGTATTCGAATAAAAAATAACCTCATCCTGATTGTACTACGTGCCGTATCTCAGCGACCTGCGAGTGATCGAAATTCTGTAAATAATACGTCATTCATAACTCATAACCATAAGCAAGGCAGATTGTACTGAAAACACCATTTGGGCGTCTCGCTCTACAGTTTTTTCCCTTGCTTCCTTGCCGGCTGAGGCTCGCGGTCGATCCGTCGTCATATGATATGAACATAAATCAATTTTTTGCCTCCTTTAATCCGGCCGATAGATAAACATAAACGTTTAACCACTGTTTTTTATTGCGATTAGCAAGCACTCCCGCATATTTCTTTCTTTCTACACTTCTTAATAAACACATCTTAATTTCAAATACATAACACATAATGTACATATTATGTTTTGGTTATAGATCGGAAGAATGTAGGAGTAATCGAGCTAATGGAGAATAGCGAGTCGTAAAACTCATACAAATACAACAATATATTTTTAATAATTATTATAAATCGCCAGCATTCGAAAACAATAAAGGTGTATCCAGATATATTTCATTCATATCCACAATTACTTATTGCACAAACTCATTAGAAATCAAATAAAAATCATTTATACAATTATTATAATTAACGATTAACTGAGTTCCTCTGCTATCTGCAAGTTACGATGCCGATGCAGATGACGCTGAACCGCGTAACTGCAAACCGGCGAAATCGAAACGAATCGAGAGCCAAAATTTATTCGAATGATTATTCAAATAATCATTTGGTTATTAATATCATTCGAATGCAAATAATTCGGTTATGAAAATTGTCCGGTTATGCCCATCACTAATATAGACCCTAAACAAATGTATGCCGCTTACTTCCAGCATTCGCCATTACCCAACAATTTTGCTTCGAACACAATTATGTAGACACATTTAAAATAGCTAAAGAAAGTTATTTATTTTTACTATTATTGATACATTTTCACGTTACGGTCAAGCGTATCAACTGGATTCTGTCACATGCAAAGCAGTAGTGGAAAAATCTTCTAAATTGTATCTCTCACCATGGTTTACCTCAAAAAATAACGACTCATTGTGGTACATAATCAAGATCTGGAAAATTTCTGTAAATTGCATCGTATAGAACTTCACTACACAAATCCAAAAAACAGTAATTCAAATTCCGAGTAGAGCGATTTTATGCCACTCTAATTTAACATTTTCGTTGTTTAAAAGAAGATCATAAAAATCTCAATTCAAACCAATTTATAAAGCGACCTATATTAGGTTACAATAATTTAATTCACAGTGTCACAAAATTCACCCCGTTCGAAGTTACAAAAGGTCACATCAGTAGCACCAATCATGTTATTGTATCAGACTACATTCAGGACCATAAAGAAACCTTCAAAAAATTATATAAAAAAATCAAAGTCAGAAATCAAAATGTCAAAGGAAATATTATTTCCAAACACAATGAAAATCGAAATTTCCCTCCAAATTTCGCAATTCAAAAAGTTGCATATTTGATACCAAAATTTAAAAGGGCTAAAATACTAGAGGAAACTGACATTAAGTTAATCACGGACAAGGAAACATACCATAAAAATTAACCTAAGAAAACCTAAAATTAATTCCTTATTACAGGAACCTAAGCGAAATGAGGCTACTAACCTTATTCCTAGCCCTTCAAATATTACAAGTACGTATTATAGACGAGGATATTAAAGTTAAGATAATTGACAACCCTATAGTTCCAATACAGATAGGATATGCTAGATTAGTTTATAGTAAACATAGGTACATTTTTGCATCACTTAGATTTAAATGTAATTATTAATCAGTTAAATAACTTAAAGAAACAATTTTTCGTAGTTAGAGTTACTATAAGCAAAGTAGATATTTCAAACCCTATATCCTATCACCACTTAGCCGAAGGGATATTAGTCAGATGGGTTGGGTTCGGTATAACGGAACAAATCCGGGTCAGGATCGATTTTTCAATACAGAATACAATAAGTACAATGTTTTGTCTTAAGTTAAAGAGGAACAGCAAACGATGATGGTGTTCGTTTGAGTGGCTCGACGTCGACAGGCGACACATGATTCGGCCGAAGCTGCATGCTATTTTATCAGTTATCAGTGATTTATGGATTTTGGCGATTTTGTAGATGTCTATTTGATGTCAAGTTTCAAACATAAAGACATACCGAATTACCGACTGTGTGACCACTGACCAAAACAAAGATAATAGGCAAAATCAACTGCCTATTTATCATGTTTATATTCTTTGCAATTTGCAACCTAAAGTTTTTTTAGACCGGTTTTTATTTTCAAAAAGAGTACGAAAAAGTTTTAATTTAAATAAACCTTTAAGCAGCGGATCGGAGCATCTGTCACCGTGGGTTATGGTGTGAAAGCTGCTGTGGCCGTGTGCTATTAGTTCGGGTGAATCAGTATATTCATGCATCATTACAGAGCGCGTTATTTGAACAACAGACGTTGGCGCAGGGGTACAATGCTCGCCTGTCACGCGGCTGGCCTGGGTTCGATTCCCGCCGATGCATCTTTTTTTAAAATTTATATTAATGAAATTTACGTGAATACGTTTGCCGATAAAATAGTATATGTTATTCGGAGCAAAAGTTTTAGCTGAATTATTTGCCTCACTAACGTTCGGCTAAATAAACTTCAGCTTCGCCACATAAAGTATCACTTTTACTTCTAATAACATAATCTACTATTGTTTGGAAATTACGCGAAAAAAGCGAATTTTTGTAGTAATCTGATATTAGATTTTCCATTTCCTATAATTAACACTAGCTAAATATAATGTATTAAACACTGAGAAAGCACTACAGTACCAAAATAAATGGCAGTAACAGGTTATTCAATGATGACATCATGTGCTGGTACATTCAAAATTCATTATGTCCATAAGCCATTTTGCAGCACATTTTAGGTAGGACAGAATGTCCAGGATAACGTTAAAAAATACTCCTTTAAATATATTTGACATAAATATAGAATGCAACGCCATCTCTAACTAAAAATTTTAATTTTTGGAGAAAACGCATTTTGGAAGTCTGTTACTCAAATATGGTAAATCCAAACTATTCTCTGCCATCGCGGAAAACTGTGTCAAATGTGCTTCTACCGTAGGTATACCTAGTGTTGCCACGAGACGAGACGAGACGAGATTTTACCCATTCTCGATCTCGATCTCGAAAATTCTCGAAAGATGATTCTCGATCTCGAACTCGAAAATTCTCGAACGTCGATTCTCGATCTCGAATTCGCGAATCTCGATTCTCGAACTTTAAGTACCGAATTGAGGCAGTTGCGACTGCGTAACACCGCGTGCTCCATGTATTAACTTTCTGGAATGCCCTTGATGATATAAAGTTCGGTGATTCCCCTATACTTAGGTACGAGTATAGGAGTATAAATAAATAATGTGACACGTATGCTAATGTATGTACACAGTTATTCGTTCACGTTTGCCGGTCTAACATCACGTGAATAAGTGTTTACAAGTTTATCAGTATTGTGAAGTTATTGGATATTTTACGGCATTTAAAATGTAGTGCATATTCTTAAAAAATCGTTATTTCTCAGACTTATTAAAATGAACCGCGGTATAAAAAATACTATAAAGTTCAACCAACCGCAAAAAAATAGTGCTGTGGAAAGCGACACCAGTGTAACAGAAGATGATGATGATTCGGTAAAATATGTTGATTATAAGGTTGGCGAAGGTGCTGATACATCGGACAATTCATCAACAACGCCTACAAAGAAAACTGAAACTCCTAAAATTAAAAAAACTAAGGGCCCAAGAAGAGTAGAGGACAGTTTAAGTGTGGCAGATTCTTCTCACGAGACTCTATTATCGAAATCAAGTGACTCCAGAGCGTTTGCGGATTTTAAGAAGAATTTTGACATCCAAAAAATAACAGACACAGACAGGGACAAAAATAACAAAGTTGCAAGCTGTAGATTATGTCATTCAAAAATAAAAATGACAAAATCTAATACAACTGGGCTGAAACGACACTTGAAAATACATCACATTGAAGAATTCAGAATATCGTTTCCTAATCAAGAAGTTCACAAACGAACTCTGACATCTTTAAAGGTAGGTACAGGGATATTATAAATATTTCACGTAACACAAAGTACACGACAATAATTTAATAATGATTTGATGACTCCAATAAATAAATAGTTATTTGTTTCATTAGTACAAAAAATGCATGATTTCGGGACAAGTAAGACAGATCGCCGGACGACGCGCAGCGGAGTCCGGCGAGTCTTACGCGTCCCGAAAACGCATTTTTTGTACGAATGAAACATACTATTTTTTCTCCAACTACTCATAAATTCGGTAATATGACTTATTATTTAGAATCAAACATTGTAGGTTATATTGTAGAACTGTCATGGCGCAAATAAACAAAAACTATACGGGAAAATTAAATAATAACGACGGCGATTGCCGAATATTGCCGAAGCGTTTGTTTTTTATTTAAAATTTACCATGTAAAACCCTATCTTGCGACCTTTTTTGTACAAGTGCAAATATGAATCGAAAAGTGTACGGTTGCCAAGGTAATTGGTGAACATCCCGAAATGACTTACTTTTTATACAAAATTATTCGACAATATGGTGTCTTATTCGTGTGGTTGGAGAAAAAAATAATTTCTGCCTCATATAATAGCCAAGTACGATGTACCATCATTTGTGATAAGTACCTAGCGCTTGAGATTTTTAGGAAAGTAAAAATACAAAAATAGGTTATCAAAATGGCTATAAAATAAGAGAGAATAGGTATCAATTGGTAAACTTAAGGCAAAATTTTTAAAAATAGGCAAAATAAGAAACTACCTGACTGCTTTAGAATAGTTAAATTTAGTTTAATTTTTAAAATTTTAATTTATTTTAAAATGACATTTTCGGGCGAAATAGTACATTAAATTTATTTTTAGTTGGTTTTGAAATCTATTATATTAATTTGAAGCAACGTTTTCGCGTCATTGCAATTGCGCCTATTTCTGTGCAATTTATCGATAAGCAAAATATACCAATCGAAATCTGATGACGTGTACATCCCACTAAAAATAGACAGAAATCTAAACAAATACAACTTCAACCCCTACGGCTAACTTTAGTTCCTCTACAAAACATTGAAGGCGAAACCATTTGATATTTATATAACAAGGGAAAAAGCATAAAATTTTTTTAGAGTTATTTTTTAATAGTGTCTCCTTTGTTTGCAATATGAAATTCTCTAATCTGTCTTAGGCTAGTCATATTCGACATTTTTCCTATGTTAATCCGAAAATAAGTTTGGACAGGACGGGACTAGCACAAATCGCTTTGTTTTAAAATGCTATAAGTAAGACTTGTTTTACCCTAAAAAAGAATACTAGCATAATTAGTAATAAACAATTTTGTAAACAAAAAACTCGTTTTTTTTTGTTTTTCGTAAATATCTCAAAAACTAAGCTAGACAGGGCTATAAACTATGCGTCCCTTTTTTGTAGAACATAAATTTATCTACAAAAAAATACACATTTTTCGGGACTCGGAAGTTCGAACTTTGACGGCGCGTAGAAGCTATACCATTAACTTGACGACGAATGTGTTCGTGATTTTTGTAGATAATTTTCCGCTCTACAAAAATAGAACTTATAGTTTGCAGCCCTATCCGGCTTAGTTTCCGAGATATTTACGAAAAACCCAAAATTGTTAATAACTGATTATGCCAGTATTCTTTTTCGGATCAAAATAAGTCTCACTTATAACATCCCAAAACAAAGCGATTTGTGCTGGTCCCGATTTGTCCAGACTTATTTTCGGGTTCGATGTCTGATTTAATTGGCCTATCTACTTGACAAGAACTTTTGTTTTTCAGCCAATGTCACAAAAAGTGTTTGAAGAAAAATGTGTGGATTGGATGGCAGCCAAATATCTTCCATTTAGCTTTTTTGATGACACAATCACTCAAGAGTTCTTTAAATCTCTTAATAAGAATATCACTCTGCCCAAGAGAAGCTGCTTAAAAACAAAAACCATGGAGAGGTTTGCTGCTTATAAGGCAGCACTTGCAACCGTACTTCAAGAAAATACTTCAAACTTCTCATTCACAGTGGATGGTTGGACTTCCATCGCAAATAAATCCTATTATGGGATAACTATACATTATATAGATGATTTGTGGAAACTACGGTCTATCGTTATTGACTTTGTTCCATCACGGGGCCTTCATTCTGGTCAAGACATACCAATATGTTTTTCAATTTTGCAAGGGACAATAAAGTTGAATCAAAAATACAGGGTATTACTCTAGATAATGCAGCTTCGAATACGACGTTCACACTTGAACTGTCTAAGATGTTGGCTGACAAAAATATTATTTTCAATGAGGATAATCATTTTCGTTGCTTTGTGCACATTATCAATTTGGGAGTCCAAGACATTATGAAATTATTGAACCCCAACCCTATTTCTGAGTTGGAAAATGATGAAACCGACGATGAAGATGCTCAAGAGGAAAATTTAGCAGACGAAGAGGAGGAAGCATCTCCTATCAGAAAATTAAGAAAACTATTTATTACAGTAAGACGATGGCAGAAATAAAAAGCTGTTGCGAAGTTGTAAACGTAAAGTTTTTGTCGCCTAAAATAGATTGTTCCACAAGATGGAATTCTACGTTTGATATGTTGAATACAGCTTTAAAAATGAAGGAAGCCTTAAATGCTTTGTGTAGAAACAATTTATGTCTAATAAAGCTACAACTAAATGAAGACGAGTGGAAGTTAATTCTTAGCGTTACTACATATCTGAAGTATTTTAAATCACTGTCTGTAGTATTAGGTGGCGACAAGTATGTTACACTTCCACTTGTGGTCATCGGGTTTAATATGTTATTAGACAAAATTGAATCCCGAATAACAACCCTCGATAATAAGGTAGATCGAGACTTGGTCGACGAAAACGTTTTGCTGTCATATCAGGCTGGGAGAGATAAGCTATTGAAACATTATAGGAAAACGAATTGGAATTACTGTACAGCGTTGATATTAGATCCGCGTCATAAGATTGAAACATTTACACAACTTCCTGGGGCCGACAATTGCAAACAGTAGCAATACAAAAATTCGAAGAATTTTACAAAAACCTTTACTACAAAGATGATTCACCAAACCAAAAACAATCCTCCACTGATTCTGGGCAAGATGACTTTGAGGAAAATGGTTCCTTTAATTTAACTGATCTATTTAATAAATCTACTGTCACAGTTAACAACTGGAGAACCGAAATCGATGACTACATAGCAAGGCCACGAGCCAGCGAAGACGTAGATGTATTAGTTTGGTGGAGCACTCACCAAGTTTTATACCCAAACCTTGCCAGAATGGCTCGAGACTTTTTTGCTATACAAGCAACCAGTATACCAGCTGAACGGCTCTTTTCGAAGGCTGGCTTGATTATTCGAAAACACCGCAACAGGCTCGACAGCGAGTCTGCTAGGGCTTTGCTTTGTCTGAATGCTTGGCAATCGTGCGAGTTTATTAAACAATATTTAAACTACGTAAAAATTCAAATATTGTATTTTTGTATCGCTTTTGAAAGACAGTTATAAGATATTAGATTTATAACATTTCTTATATTTTCCAAGTTTGATCTTATAAATAACCTTTGTAAAGATTTTGTAAAAAATTTAAATAAAGTAGGTACTACTTATAACTGTTCTACTTTGTTTTTATGGAGGATTTAAGAATACAATTAAAAAACTGTCGAGATCGAGAAATCGAGAATCTCGAGAAAAGTTCGAGAAAAAATCGAGAATTTGGTTAATCTCGTCTCGAATATTCGAGATGGAAAAATGTCAATCTCGATCTCGAAATTTCGAGACGAGACGAGACGAGATCGAGAATTATCTCGTCTCGACGGCATCACTAGGTATACCTATACCAAAATCAGATAAGCCGTAGAGGACCGTCTTTTAACAGCAGATTACATTGCTTTTACCGCAGATGGGTGGACATCGATTAATAATGACTTGTATCAGTCATTAACCCCACTTTTTATTGATGCGGATGGTATACTAGTATCTTTCGCGTTAGGCTGTTTTAAAACAGAGGAAACACGTACTCCTTTGAACTTGACCGCAGCAATTTAAAAAATACTAACCGATTGGAACATTTTTGAAAAAATGTGCGGAGTAGTTACAGATAATTCTGCAAATATTAAAGCTACCATTCGCAACATATCTACAACTTGGTGTCACAGCGCGTGATTTGCCCACACTTTACATTTAACAGTCCAAAATGGTTACGTGAAATAAAAGTGTCTCGGAATAGAGCTATATCTGTGGTGGAATTTTTTAAACATAGTCCAGTTGCAGCTGCTAAACTGCAAAGTCTGCAAAAGCAAATGGAGTATCTTGAGCTAAACCTATTAAATGTAACAAGGTGGAATTCCATCTAGGATATGTTAGACCGTATTACTAAAGTTAAAGATTCCTTGCTGTCAGCAACACGTGTAATAAATTGTGCTGAAACTCTAACTGCACATGATTTTGATATCTCCGCTTAGTGCTGTAAAATTTAAACCGTTTATGCACGTCGTACACCACCGAAACATCAAACACGCAACATGCAACGTGCGACATGAGGTAAATATTGCATGTTGCATAACCGCGTAGACAAGTGTGACAACTACATTTGTAGTATTCAAAATGTCGTCAAGCGAGGAGGGTGTCGTAGTAGCTTGGCAATTTTTGCAAAATCGACGTAAACGAAAAAGGTTGCGCCGATATTGGATTCATCCGCTATTTGTACATAATCTAAGCCATAGCCCCGTAACTGTTGCACAGGAGCAGTTATCCCTCAATCCAGAAAAGTTTAAAGAATATTATAGAATGAACCAGGAAAGTTTCAGAGTGTTGGTGGAACTTATAGGACCGAGAATAGAAAAGCTAGATACCCATTACCGAGAGGCTATTTCTTCAGAGGAACGTTTATTAATAACATTAAGGTACGTAATACAAAAATAAAATATGTAATACCATTAAAATTAAACAAATACTGATAGGTAAAATATTGGTTTTTAGTACCAATCAACTATGTGTAGCGAATATCTTCGTTTCTCTGAAAATCATTTGGATATTCACTGTAGTTTCCGTGTATTTCTTGCAACTGACCATGCAGGTCTTGGTACATCCGGGTGTGACGTTGGGCACTGTAGAGGATTATTAGGGCTTGGTGTTGGACAATATACAGACGATATTGAACTTACATTTGAAGTAGATGAATGACAGACACGGATATCCGCATCTTCAAGTATGTCATCCATTAGCCCTATAACTTTTTGACGAAATCGTCTGTTTTGTTTATCTGTCATTTTCATCATATCCGGCAACAAACTCCGTAAAAATTACATATTTGGATTCTCTTTGCTGCTATCTCTTTCTTGTTTGTTTTTCAGCCATCCAATGAAAGCAGCATCGGCGGAATTTGAAATTGTTGAAGCATTTTGAGAAAATTTTCGCTTTGTAGAAGTATATGTCTTCTTAGCTACAATAATGGATTTGTCAATGCCTGAATCTTGAGTTGATCCTTGATCTGTCATATCAGGTGGCGAACTTGCGTAACCATGTATTGCAGTGTCCTGACCTCTTTGGTCAGCTTGGGATTCCATAGTTTCTTCTTCATTGTCTGTATGGTCTTCAGGGTCGCGATTACCCTCATCAGAACTCTCGTTGCAGGCGGTCACAGTCTTCAAATTTCCATCGCCTGCTTTATTTTTTACGTAAGGCAAAAGAAATTCCAAGCTTTCATTTAAATATTTTTTTTATTTGCACCGGTGCCGGAGGGTGGCTTTTTCATAGATCGCAATAATGCTCCCCGGATGTTTCTCCAGCGTTCGCGACAATTTGACACTAAAAAAGAAGGAACTCTATTAAAAATTTGAACAAAAAGCTAGTGAAATAACTTTTCTTTTTTTCAGGTATCTGGCAACAGGTGACAGTTTTAAAAATCTTTCGTTCCGGTTCTATAGAGGAGATACCACAATTGGTAGAATAGTAAAAGAAACAACTGATGCTATATGGGAAGGTTTGCAACCATTATTTATGCCAATTCCTAATGAAGAAATATGGAAACGCAATGCTGAACGGTATTACGAATTGTGGAATTTACCAAACTGTGTCGCCGCAATTGACGGAAAACACATCCGTATAAAAAAATTTGCCAATAGTGGCTCAAGTAATTTTAATTACAAAGGTTTCTTTTCTCTGGTATTAATGGCCACTGCTAATGCAGATAGTTTGTTCACAACAACTGACGTAGGTGATTTAGGACGCAATAGTGATGGGGCTGTCTTTAAAGCATCTCATATTGGCAAACTGTTAAGAAAACAAAAAATTGGAATTCCCGAGCGTTCACATTTACCAAATAATGAAAGTGGAGAGCCCTTCCCTTATTACATATGTGGAGATGAAGCTTTTCCATTAATGCCATATTTAATGAGACCTTATCCACAAAGAGTTTTAAATGGTACAAGAAGGATCTTCAACTACAGGCTTTCCCGAGGAAGAAAGAGTGTCGAGTGTGCATTTGGAATACTTGTATCAAAATTCCGTGTATTCGAGGGACCAATTTGTTGTGAGGAGGAAACCGTAAATAAAATTGTGAAAGCCGCCTGCGTTTTACACAATTTTATTAGAATAAGGGAAGGACAGTTTACTAATCCAATGCATTTCGAAGAAAATATACTGAACCATCCACAAATAAATGAAGTTCAAGACGGATATCGGGAAACAACATTAGCTATGAAATTGCGATCATCGTTAGCTAAGTATTTTATGACACCAGAAGGATCGATACCAATACAGTGGAAATACGCATAGTTACTTGAATAGAACATTAAATAAAATTATCTATATTTACCTGAATCTTTTATTTCATTTGCCACCTCCACCCATGCTTTTTCTGTTAAATTTCGTTTGCTATACTCCGTTAAGGACGTTTTTCGATTGCTTTCACAAAATTTATATTAAACACGGGATTTTCAGACATTTTTCTGAACGGTACTTCTATTTTTAATAAAAATAGGCGATCTTGCGTCTTCAATCACGCAACAAATACTGTGGCGAGACATGCACAGAAAACCGCATGCAGTTTATGTTGCAAGACACGTGCATCCGCCGCATTGGTGTACGATGATTTCAACGAAATCTGTGTGTTTATATTGTCTTAATGCGGCACAAGTCTATGCGCGGTATTTACCTCATGTCGCATGTTGCATGTTGCGTGTTTGATGTTTCCTTGGTGTACGACCGCGCTTATAGATATTAACGATACAACTTT